>QXDR01000415.1:72500-80843 GCA_003717165.1 Protomyces inundatus | reverse complement strand
ACGTAATGTATTCCATCCTTTTCCCATAGCTTACCTGTCGCCTGGGCTAGTCCAGGTGTCTTCGTATAGACTATGTTTGAAATTAAAAAAAAAAAAAAAAATCAGCCTGCCATGCATATGGGTCATGGTCCATGGATACAAGTACAGTACAAAGAAAAGAACAAACAAGACTAGCCACGGTAGCTAACACTCCGAACAGAACGAGCATCCTCCGTGATCCCCTCATGCACGTGACCTAATCCAGCAGCGGGCGCATTCTCCTTGTTGTTGGCCGCAAACAGATTGCCGACCCGTTTCGACCAACTCGACTTGCGCAAGGGTACCATGACTTTATCGAACGGTCTTGCAAAAGGCGATGGCTGAGCCATGTTGGTTAAAGAAACAATACGTCGGTTCGTGACGGGTTGAAGAGCTGGCGCGACAGCGGGCGGCGAGCGGCGGCCTTTCTTTTTGGTGCTGGCGGCGGCTTCCTCACGCAAGGTTTGGACTTCTTGCCGCATGCCGAGGAGACTGTTTTGGACGAGCGCTGTACGACGTTCGAGATCTTTGAGTGCCATGTGTTTGGTGTGTAGATCGGCATCGACTTGAGCGAGTTGGGTCGTGCGTTCGGCGAGGGTGTGGTTCATGCGGTCGAGATTGTCTTGCAGTGAGAGGAGGTTGACTTGCTGCTGCGAGGAGAAGGACGAGAGAAGAGACTGTACGTTTGCATGTGCCTCGGCTTGTTGCACTGAGAGCTGCTCGAGGGCGTGTTGTGTTTGGCTTGCGCTCGTCCTGTTTGCTTCCGTCATGTCTGCCAAAGATGCCTGCGTCGGCACGGATGCGCTCCATTGGACGAGCGCTTGTACGTCTTGCGCCAATTCCACATCACGCTGTACAGGCGGCGGCGCTGTCGATTGCTGAATCAGCTGGTGCATGCTCCCTTGCACCTCTTGCAAGACTGTATGCATCTGCCGCACCTCTTCCGTCCACTTGACGTCTGCAGGCTTGTCTGTCTTTTCAGTCCTCAACAATGCTTCCAGTTTCTGTGACAAGTCTGCGTCCATGCGCGTCTGCTGTGCCGGATCCGTGTTGCTTGTTGTCGCCGCCTCTTGCATGAGTCGCTTGATGTCTTCCACCACTTGTGGGTTCTGTACATCGCCACGCAACTTGCCTAGATCGCGTGCATTGTTTTGAGAGCGCTCCATGAGTGTCTCGAGGTTTGCATGGACGAGCTGAAGGAGATCATAGAGACTTCTGCTCGAGACGCGATCGCGTTCGCGTTCTCGATCGGTTGCGTCCGTCTCTTGCGCGAGTGTCTTGCTACTGTTTGATGATTGCAAACGCCGGTGTGCCACACTGACCTTGTGCTGTGTTGCGACCGAGGAGACTGGTTGATCACGGTCGGGAAGCGGCAGAGGCGCCGGGTTGCGCTGGGGGTCTGATGAATGGATTAGCCTGATGCACTCCGTCTTGCTTGATGAGATGTACCGGATGAGTCCCACATTTGGGAGCGTATAGAGGTAGCTGATCCTGACTTGCGTATGGAGAATGCTTCGTTGATGAACATGATCGCTGTACAGTGCTTGTCTTTGTTGTAGCTATCAGGAGTGTCTTGTTTTGTTTGTGTCGCGAGGATGAGCAAGGCAACGGACTGGGACTGGGACAAGGACAACCAAGGGAGATAGACACAGATAGAGAGAGACAGAGAGCCATGGGACTTGTCAAGAACTATGCAGATGCACCCATACAGCCAGAGGGAGAGAGCGATACCCTACAGACAAGTCAAGCACCCATCAAGGCATATCCACAGACACAGACCGGTGCGCAAGGACCTGTTGTTGGCGTACCCATCGGCTTCCAACCAGCTGCTGTACCCATGGCGCAGACTGTTCCGCCACCGCCGCAAGCAAGACAGCAGTCAGCGACTCGTGCAAGCCTAGAGCTGGCGCCACGTCCTGCTGCATACATCCCAGACAGTGCACCCCTCTCCGCCAAAACATCCTTTGATGCGCCTCGCGTTTCTATGAGCGATCCACCAGGAGGCTATCGACAGAGTACACTACATGACGGTGGAGCGACCGAGTACGATGATGCAAACAAGACGACAACAGAGAAAGCGACTGAAAAGGCGACTGAGATTTGGGGTGCTACGAGCAAAGGTGTCTCTCAGATGACAGAGGTGGCAGGTGACAAGGTCAGCGCATGGAGTGAGAGTGCCAAGCAGTGGTTCAACAAGTCGACTTGATCAAGAATGGGATGCATTGGGATGTAGCTATAGTAATAGTAATGCTTGTCATGTACGCTTCGTCATGGGTTGATGCTGGTTCGTGTTTGTCGTGTTACTGCTGGCTCATGGCACTGCTGCCTGTTCTTGACTCGATGCTGATGCACTCATCATCGCATTGTCTGTGACCGTCGCCTGCTGCTGCTTCTGCTGCTGCTGCTTCGCCGCCGCATCCGCCAGTTCCTTCTCCTGTGCGACTTCTCGCTCAACCAACAACTCAAACAAAGGCTTCCGTGTGCGCCACTTGTACGCCTCTTGTTTTTGCTGCTGACCGGCACGTTGCTGTTGCTGACGCTTCTGCTTGGCTTGTTCATCGAGTTTTGCCTTGAGGTGGGCATCATGCGAAAAGGTACAGGCGGCACCGCGTGTGCAGCGACCTTGGCGAAAGTACTTGCAGAGTGTCCGTGGTTGTGAAGATGGCATTGCGGGTATGACAGTCTTTGTGGCGACGCATTGTTCAGGTCCACTGTCGTCGGCGTCGCTGCGGTCACTGTCGCTGTCACTGTCGCTGTCGCTGCTACTATCGCTGGTGCTTGCATCACTGTCGCTACTTGACGCATCGGCCTGCTGACCTGGTGCTGGCGTCATGACTGAGCCTTCCGCAATCTCGCCTTCCTCGAGCGAATCTTGAGCAGTCTCGGCAGGCTGAGTAATTGCTCTGCGCTTCTTGCGTGCAGTCTCCGTTGCCACATCCTGATGACCGCGCTTCTTGCCAAGCGAAACTTGCTCAGCATGCACGCGTTTTGCTTCGATCTTAGCATCTGTTGGCCATTTACGTTTACGCTCGGCGATCCAAGCTGCAAGGTCTTCCGGTGTATCGAGCGAGATGGCTTGCCCGGTCGGCGTGATGATTTTGGCAGTGGCAGTGGCAGTGACGGCGACCTGCACAGTGCTCAAGTCTAAATGAGACGCAGTAGCAGAGACAGATCCATGATGGGGAGCATGCGCCGACGCTGTCAATGTAGGTTGCGCATGCGGACTAACAGAGAAAGGCGACAAGGCCGACAACTCGGAAAGCACGGCGCCAGCCTGTTGCACACCGGCAGGCGCGGCAGGGTAGTATTTCGAAATAGCAGCAGCAGAACCGACAGCGGTGGGTGTCAGTATCGGTGTCCAGACGGCAGGGAGACGCGCTGCATGGGCGCTGCCATCGGGTCGTCCGGCTTGACTGGGCCGTGCGCCGCCTCGATGACGTTGGCCGCCGCGACCACGTCCGCGCCCACGTTGCTGTGCCTGTCCCTGTGCCTGTCCCTGTGCATGTCCCTGTGCATGTCCATGAGGGGTCTGCGCATGAACAGGCGGTGCTGGCGGAGGCTGATCAAAGATCCATTCGGAGGACATGCTTCATGGTTGGGTGGTGGCAGGCAGAGACGCAGGAAAATATGAAAGACTAGGTGTGCATGGACTCTATGACTACCTAGGTACTAAGTAGGATGACTAGAACTAGAACTTGCTTCGGCCGGCAAGGGCAAGCGTCTATTCAGAATCAGATTCTGCACAAGGGTAAAGACGGCACTCGTCGTCCAGTAGAGACAGAGTGCAGCAGGCATTTGGGCCGCAATCGGGATAAACACGACCGCCATGACGCGACCGATCTGGGCAAGCACAGTGCCAAGTCGAGACGCCTGGCGCAGGTGATTCACTTCAATGTTGAGCAGATTAGCAAGACCGAAAAGATAAGGCAAGCACAGCGTCTTGTCCGGTAAAGTCAGATCCTGCATCCAAAAGGCACCGCCCGAATTGAAGCCCGCTTCAGCAGGGACACCCTCGAGCCAGGGAAGCTCCATGCCGGCCATACTCCGTAGCGTGAATGAGAAGCAGAGCCAGAGCGGAATCTTGAGCGCTGGCAAGGCCAAGATGGCACGTAAATGGACGCCATGCCGTTGATGCAACGTCCGTCGAAACACCCGTTGCAAGCTGCCGAGTTCGCGTGCAAAGCTGCGGGTATCGCTTGATTTGAGACGCGCCTGCTTGGCCAGGTTGGCTTGTTCTGCCTGGATGATGGGACGCAAGGCCGCTAGCTTGATTTGATTGCGGCGAGAGCGGATGGCAATCGGCAGCGTCAGCAGAGAGAGACCGAGGGTCGCAAGGGGGATGGTTGCAATCCAGGGCGTGCCGGCTGTTGCATGCACAGCTTGAAGCGCCGTCTGTGCCAGGTCAAGCGGACTGTCGACGCGGCGCGAGACATGGAAGCGGCGGCCGCTTGCAGGTCTTAGACAATGCTGTACCGGCCGCAGCATCACCGAGTCATTTGTACTTTGGAAGTCATGATGATCCTATCTACTTGTGTAGCTCTAGACTGCAGTAGTAGCTATAGCTAGCGGTAGGATGGTGGAGCGTACAAAGGCAATCTGGAGCAGTCACATCGAATACTCAGCTACTCGCCAGCGGTACCAGAATACGGCCCACCGGCTGCAGCGACCATGCTGATTGCGCCTGCGACTGCGATGAGACTGGCTCCGTCTTGTGCGCTTCGCCATACTCGGCATCCCCGGCATCACCTTGCGCTGGTTGCGCCTCCGCCAAGAGCCGGTCTAGAATCCCCTCGAGCTGCTTCACCTTGTCTTGCCGCTGTGATAGATCGCCGAGTCCGCCTGCATCAGTCTGCGCATAGGTCTTGATGTTGACGAGCGAGTCTGAGGCGCGCTGCACGATACCGTCGAGATAAGCCTGTTGCCGCTGGACGTCTTCTGGGCTGGGTTCTGGTCTTGGTGCGGGTGCTAGAATCAAGGCCGGGTCTTGCAACAAGGGCGTCGATTCTGTCTGACGGCCTTGCAAGCTAGCATCATCGTCTGACTGTCCGAAGCAGGAGGCGCATATGCCCATGAGATTGTCACTGTCCTGACTATCCTGACTGTCCTGGACTGGTGGGATAAATGTACAAAAGCTGGCTGGTGACGAGCAACGAGATCATAAATATACATCTTGAGCCTTGAACCATAGAGAGAACGAGCCTCATACATGGCGAGCGCCCAGCATCGCCGCAGCAGCTGCATCCTCTTCGTCCGCCTTTTCGGCCTTTTCATCGAGATAATCCTGGCGGGTCAGCATCTGCATAGGCTGAGTCAAGATTGAGATGGACACTTACTTGCACCGCCTCGGGCGCATCTTCCATCGTATGCTCCGCCGGTGACCAGGTATCATCCGAGGGACCAAAGCCGACCCATCGCAACCGATATTCCAACTTGCCATAGCGCATGCGCTCATCCACAATCTTGTCGAGCTCAAAGAACTCTTCCTTTGAAGACTTCGCCTTCTTCTTGGCCGGTGTCGGCTCTGAACTCGCACTCCGGCGTCGACCACTCTCGCGTCGCTTCCTTTCGGGCTCTGGTTTTGGACGCGCAGTCTTCTTTGTCGCGCTTGTCGCGTTCGTGGATGCCGAGGAAAGGGTTGATTCAGCTTTCGCGCCTGCCAATTTGACTTGCTCGGATGGTTTAGATGACTCGACCGGCGCGCGTTTCACAGTAGCCTGTTTTGTAGTATAGGAAGACTGCGCCTCGGCCTTCAGGCTTGTCAGTTCGTCTTCAAAGACAAGGTTGTTGTCATAAAACCTAGCGGGTCAGCCATGCAAGCGCTCTGAAATCCAAGTGAATGCCCTACGCGAGCATCGTTTGCGGCATCTTGGCAAAGACCACCGACTTGGGATGCTTGGAACAGGAGCCATCGGGCCACATGAGCTCAGCGACCGTATGGCCATGACTGTCCCGCAAGAGCTGTACCACCTCGGCCTTGTGCTCCCAGGACGGCGCATCCAAGATGGATTTGGCCTTCATTCTTTCCTACGCGCCTGCCAGTCTTGTGATTTTATGAAGAAGACGCAAGGATGACCGAGTGTTATTAATATTGTTTCTCTCGAGGACGCGCTTTGGTTGTTCTTTTTGGGCGTCGAAATGCAAATCAACCAAAACACGAGGCTCCTCTAGATCTTGGACTGACTTGTACTACTTGTAACGCTGATGAGCTGAATATACGCTGAGCATGCATAGAGATGTCCTATGGTCGCAACTTACTAGACCGAATGATTGCTTTCTTGGACGTCCTTTACAAGCCAGCCAGCTGGGTCCACTGCATTGAGCAACGTCTTGCTGATCGGGGTGCTAGACCAGCCTCTCCTCGCGGCCACTTCAGTCCTCAGATGCTAGAAACGCAAGCTGGAGACTATCCTCGAGGCAGATTTCTGGCAGGCAGATTTCTGGCAGAAGGCAAGTGACCCATGCAACTTGCACTGTTTGACGCCACCAAACATTCACCCTGAGACTGTCATTCGACTCAAGCCCCTTCTCAAACAACACGTCAATCGAACGATTCAGCTACACGCTAGCATACGACGCGATGCTTGCCATTGGCACATTTCTGCGTCGACGGCGGTACATCAAGAGAGTCTTGGTCGTTTGCGTCGCCACCTGTTTCATCTACACCCTCTTCAACTATCCCCTGCAGGCACCGCAGACCCGCTTCACCGAGCAATACACAAGAGAAGCAACGCACGAAGATCCGAAGCAAGCTGTCAAGCAGGAGACTGTATTGCTCTTGTCTTCTTGGTCGGGTCGTGAAAAGCCCTATCTGGAATCCACCATGCGCCGCTTTCGTCAACAGAAAGGATTCGTCTTTTTGCTACTCGCAACTGACCCAGACGCGTGCTCAAAAGACGGCAGGCTGACGCGTCTCTTTGATCCGCCAAGCAATCGATTCAAAGTCCATTGCGTCGCGGAAGACGATTTCGTCAACGGGGCACTCGAAAAGATGTGCGAAAAGTGGGCCTGTAGCAAGGAAACAAGAGCCGAAATTGCCGATATTGTACAAACCCACTTTACAAACTGGCAACGCGACATGACGCTGAGACCCCTGACGGGTGTGGTACTAGGCGACCTGATGCGAGAAGCATTTCCCGATTTTGCCATCACGCATTGGTTTCGCGTCGATATGGACGTGTTGCTTGGCGACTGGGCCAAGGTCTTTCCCAAACATGCACTCGCGTACGATCTCATCACGTTCAAGACGGTTGGCATCATGTTTGACTGGTCCCATGGCATATGGCTCAAAGGCTATCTCACTGGCTTTCGCTTAACCTCGCGCGTTTCAAACATGTGGACAGCGGTGCGTGGCTTTGAGAGCGCCGAAAGCTTCCAAGCCGAGTTTGGCCGACGCTTCAAGACCGACAAGATCTTATGGTCCATCGACGAAGGTGCCATGTCGGTCGGATTGATGATGAATGCGCGCGACGAGCACGGCATGACGGCATCCTGGATCGTGCTGCCAGAGTTGGTGATGACGGATCGCGAAGCTGCTTGCGACAGTTCACTCCGGGCAGCCATCACGCAAAAAGGCCTCGCCAATGTGGCTCGAGAGGCAAGCTTGGCAGACATCAAAGCAGTCATCGACAGGCCAATCTACACGCATGGCACCGAGCCGCTGCCTTTGACGCTTGCAAAAGTACAACTGCATCAAGACTGCCCCAAGCTGACTTGGCTGCGGAGAAAAGACCGGGTCTGTCTCAAATTGATCAACGACGACGCTTCCATGCGAGATTTAATAGCCGCCACGCCTCGAGTGCAGTTTGATGCCGCAAGCCGCAAGCTGGGTCCAGGCGAAGCAGTTGAAGCGAATGTGTCCACCTATGCCAACACGCATAAATTGTCCTCTTTCCAGCTGCTTGGTCTGCATCTCATTGATGCTAAATACGCCATCTCCTTTTGGCAGCACACGCTACCGGTCGATGGCGCCATGACGATCGAGGTACAGCAGCCATATCCAAGCAAAGGCTATACAATGGTTCAGACTTTGATTGATTCAGACGGACGCGAGGAACTCTACGGCACGATGTGGAAGTACAAGTTCTGGCTGGAAGAAGCTGGTAGACTAGTACACTAGCTATGCATGCATGTTTTGCCACCCTGCGACTTTGACAACACTTATCAACTAGCCGACGTAGATGCGCAACTGGGCCTATCCTGATCTTTGGATTCGTCAATCCTAGACCCGAAGTCTGTGCTGCTGTGTATGTGTTTGTCGATGCGCGTCGATGATGTGTCGCGCGACATGATTCATGATAAAGTCACGGCGCTGAAGCATTGACACCG
>QXDR01000415.1:0-57500 GCA_003717165.1 Protomyces inundatus | reverse complement strand
ATTTTGTTCATGATGTGGATAGGCTCAAGGTGGTCATCTGCTCTGTCGTTAATTTATGCTTTAGCGTATAGTGAGAGAATGAAAGTGCTTTCAACATCACAGAGGGGAGATATACCTAGTTCCGAGCGGCCAGACTCAGCGACCGAGGCCCAGGCGCAGGCCGAACTTGTCGCCGATCGCGCACGTGTTGCTCTCATGAACAACACCGACGGCGCAACGCAGCAGGTGTTGGAGGCGCACAGGCGGCGCAGTGAGGTGGAGGGTTGGTGCACGTCAAGCACCCATGCGACGACTCACGGCACTGCCGGGGGTTATGTCCAGGTGTCTTGGCGTGGCGCCAACAAGGTTGCAACACTCCAAGAGGTGTTACTATGGGCTAAGGGCGAGATGATTGGTGTCGGCGATCAGGCGTCACATCTGTGCCACAATACCCGATGTTTGAATCCGGAGCACGTGGTGGCCGAGGCGGAGGTGGCGAACCAAAGGCGCAAAGGTTGTGGGGTATGGGTTCGTTGTCCAATGTTCGCATTGAATGGATAGCTTAAGAGTCGGTTATATGAAATGAGCCGCTGTGGATTGCCAGACGACGGTTTGATCAACGACTGCAAATTCTCAGATAACCGATCCAACTGCAGAAGATTGACCTGGCCTTGTACCGTTGTACGCAACGGGAATGGAAAATCAGATTGCCCATCGTTGGCGCGCAGCTGAAGTGGTAGGCTACTAGGCTCGGTACTCTTTTATTTTATAGAGTTGAGGCCATGAGTCAATATTGTTGCCGTCATTGGTGATTTTATTCCTTCCAGTTGTGGCTGCCAGCGCAGTAGTCCACACCTCTCATTTCACCTCGCTCTGCCACTCGTCCCCTTAGAATATATCCGCCTCTGTTTTCTGCATCTAGCAGGGATTTTAGCTCCATTCGCGCTTCATAAAGATATTTTCGGTTGTCTTGTTGCCATTGAGTCTTTTCACCCTTGATGTTTTTTGGGTGATGAAGTCTAATAGATCGCCTGACACGGGCTTTCGAGCAAGTGCACCAACAATATAAGTATCCTAAGAGGGTTCAAAAGATTTGAGTCAATGGTGTGTTGCTAGATGAGGAATAGTGCCAGCGTGTCCACTGGCTCCTATTTACTCGTCAAACTCGTCAAGGGGTAACCTTCGGAGCTACTTCGGGTTCCTCTTGAATGTCTGTTTGTTGGAGTTAGTCGTATCTTGCACTCTCAGGCGTCCTCACGTGGCTCAACACTTCGTATTACAGACTTTTCTACCCGTTGGGGTCATGATCCGCGACATGAAGCCTACGGCAGCGAAAAAGAGAGGCTTCCCAGAATGCGAGATCCGCCAGGGGTTTTCCCCCAGGCCTCTCGCTGGATCACCTCATCGTGACTAACAGGTCAGCCTTGCTCAAACACCAAGTCTCATGATCACATGTTCAAGTAGATACCTGGAAAATTTGCAGTGGAAATACAATTGGCGTTTGCGCCAGAACATCTTGCAAAGGCGTTTCACCAGTTCGTAACAAGCCGGAAGATTCCAAGTTGAGTATTTGTTTTCAAGACTATGCCAGACACGACTGTTTTGCCGGAATGGGTCAAGCGCGCTGTAAAAGGCGGGAGTAACTATGACTCAACCTAAATTGAAGGCGCTGTTCCGAATCGAACCTCTCCAATTAATTTCATCTGTCGTATCTCGACGCACAATAACACGATGCCTCCAAGACTTGATTACCTTGTCGAACTCGGTCAAGCGCGCTGCGCTCAACTGATCGAGGACCATCACGATATCATGCGCGTCAATAATCTGGGCTGCTGGGTCCTACCCCGCGCCGGTAACACGGACGGGTACGTGCAGGTCTATACACGGCGAAATGCCAACCTGCACGCCACAGGACGCGCTGCCCAGACAGCCTTTCTTCTCCATATCGTCTCATTGGTGGCGGCGAACGGAGCATCCCCTGTCAACCATTGTTCACATCTTTGTGACAATCGGGGATGTTTCAATCCCGACCACCTGGTCGATGGCACTCCAGCCGAGAACAACGCCCGTAAAGGGTGTCTCGGCGACGTGCTGTGCCCAGAACACGGCCATGTGCTCGTGTCGTTCTGTCGACATTGGCCGCGGTGTATCCGCGCGCCACTCGACGCGGCTCGGGTTACTTGCTGCCGTGCCATGCGATCTGTCGCTCTGGAGCACACGTCAGATCCGGCGCTAGAACACATGTTTGCAAGTGTTGTCGATGGAGAGTCTGGTGAAAACGGCGTGGAGTTAGGTGTAGATCACGTCGAGTCAAAGAGGAATCAATTCGGAAAGCATGATCTTAAGAGGGTCATGAAAGCAGTCGACACGCCTATCAAATCACGTTTCGACTTCTAATTCTTTTTTGGTGAGTTGGCTGTCATCGATGATGGGTCGCAGCCTCGCAATCACTGAATCAGCCCAGTTGACGAAGAACGTGAGGTTGGACTTTTGACTGATGGCTGTTTGGCTGCTGGTGTAAGGCTGTAGGCCGACTTACCAGGTCTAGGGGCGGTCACATCACGTGCCCGGCTGGGCCTACTCATACTCCTGTAGACCCCGTATCCTTCCTAGACCATATCTATCTTCACATTCACAAGCCAGTCTCTTAGTAGCGCTAATAGGTGAACCGTGAGGGATAGGCAAGTGAGGCGTTAATCCTAACGTCTTACACTGGGCATAGACGGTTGATGAATAGTTTTGTTCAGCTCAACCCCTCCCTCTTTTGATACCACAACCTCCTAGCCAGGTAAACGAAGCAATGGCGAGCAGCGTGCCTAATGTTGACCCGGCGCTCATTGCGCCTGACTCGGTTGCGATCAATGCCTCGGCTCGTCGAGCGTACGCGCTCTGTTTCAACTTCGAAATGGAGGTGCAACCTGCCTCATCCAACACTACACATCATGTCGCGCCCTCCGACCTCGACTTACCCGAATCGCAGTCAAGTGTCTATCAGCCCGCTGAAGGACCTAGTTCAGAGCGCCCCGACTCTGCGACCGAGGCGCAGGCGCAAGCCGAGCTCGTTGCCGATCGTGCACGTGTTGCTCTAATGAACAACACCGGCGGCGCAACGCAGCAGGTGCTGGAGGCGCACAGGCGGCGCAGTGAGGTGGAGGGTTGGTGCACGTCAAGCACCCATGCGACGACTCACGGCACTGCCGGGGGTTATGTCCAGGTGTCTTGGCGTGGCGCCAACAAGGTTGCAACACTCCAAGAGGTGTTACTGTGGGCTAAGGGCGAGATGATTGGAGTCGGCGAGCAGGCATCACATCTTTGCCACAATACGCGGTGTTTGAATCCGGCGCACGTGGTGGCCGAGGCGGAGGTGGATAACCAAAGGCGCAAAGGTTGCTCTGTGTGGGTCCGTTGCCCGCATATGGGTGAAGCGGGATGCCCGGGTTACGTGGATGCTTGCGTTCACGTGCCTCGGTGCATCAAGTTTTGCCCGGGCTTCGCAGACCACAGCGACTTTGTGGCCCGCGGTCTACATCGTCCGTAGGCACATAGCACGAATTTGTTGTCAGATGATTTGAAAATTTTGCCCTTGACCGATTCGCTCGAGAAGTACTTGCATAGTCCCAGTTTTGCTTGAAATTTGAATTCGAAGCATTAAATACCCAGCTTGAGAGTCGGTTTCCAAATTCCACGATCGCTTCGAATATTTTCACTCACCAGCCATTGGCTCGCCTCAGTGGATTCGCATGCCCAACGAGCTAATAGAGCTATACACGCTCCATTCAGCGAATTTGGACAGCCAAGTCCTCGCGGACGCCTGCGCTCACATTTCCCTCTAACCAAATTGATGGGCTGAAGAAATTCGAATTCTTGCGCCCGCCAAAGTAAAATTGTTTGCTGTGCACAGACTTGAGCCAATACACTTTTTCCAATTCGAGGCTTCAGGTCAACAACAAGGCTCCAGCGCGGATATACAAGGAGCTGCCTCGGTGTGAAAGGTGGTGAAAGGCACAGCTTGTCTCGTAGCCGCCAGATCCGCGCATGATAATGTTTTGCTCAGGCGCGAGATTTCCGACCGGCACCTCTCCCTTTCATGTATCCTGGAGTATCGTTTATACAAACTGAGCTCGCGCCAACACACATGCGCGCACTTCCGAGATGTACAGAGACGTTCCCAAGCATAACTACGAGCAGATGGATGGGCTTCGACGTCAGCTCAACTGCACGAAGGCAGCCACGCCACGCTGGCGGCTAGCCTGGGACATGCAGCCGCGCAAAAGACTTCCTTTCATAGAATGACGTAGATACGTAGAACTAGTTGCAGAAGCGGCCATTGCGCTCGACGCGCAGTCAATCGCATATGTAGAAAGACGCGATCTCTATCACTACCTTTTCTCGTGTGTATGACCAGATCTATCGCAAATCAACCTGCGCGTCTTTGCTTGTCTGTCAACTTCGCTTCTTGTGTGCCTGTCATCCTAGCTGCCTGTTTACTAATAAGCTACGCTGCTTATCGTCTACAACTCTACGCCTCCTGTGTCTCTGTCCAGTCAACGCCCGTCAGTAATCGATACACTTGACTGTACTTGTCCGTCGTTGCCTTGACCACATGCCCTGGGATCTCCACCCCCTCCTTCTTGTCAATCTTGTTTTCCGTCAGCCAATCGCGCAGATACTGCTTGTCAAACGACTCTTGTCCCCGACCCACAGCATACGTCGCCGCCGGCCAAAAGCGCGACGAATCAGGCGTCAAGACCTCATCGACAAGCACCATCTCGCCCGCCTCGTCCAAGCCAAACTCAAACTTGGTGTCAGCAATAATGATGCCGCGTGTTTGTGCATAGTCGCGAGCAGCCGTGTAGAGTTCAAGCGCAAGCTGCGCCATGCGTGCCGCGTGCCGTTCGCCAATGATGCCTGCTACCTTGTCTGGGTGAATGTTTTCGTCATGATCGCCTTGCTCAGCCTTGGTGCTCGGTGTAAAGATCGGTACAGAAAACGCCTCGGACTCTTGCATCCCGACTGGCATGGCGATACCGTGCACCGTGCCCGAAGCCTTGTACTCCTTCCAAGCCGAGCCGGTGATGTAGCCGCGGACAATGGCCTCGATTGGCAAAATCTCGAGCTTGCGCACGAGCATACTGCGTCCTTGAAGCTGAGTCTTGTAGGGCTGTACCTCGACCGGCATGTCGGCGATGCGCGTGCTGATGAGGTGATGCCGCGTCAAGGGCGCCAGCTTGTTGAACCAGAATTCCGAGAGCGCCGTCAGAATCTTGCCCTTGTTGGGCACGCCGTTCGTCATGATGACATCGTAGGCCGAGATGCGATCGGTCGTGACAAAGAGGAGCTTGTCTTGTAGGGCGTAAATGTCTCTGACTTTGCCGCGGGCGACGAAGTTCAAGTCTGGCAGGCTTGTCTCTGTCAGGGCCACGTCAGTTGATGTTGCGTCAGACGCAGCCGATGCAGAAGCATGATCACGCACCATTTGCACAAAAAAGGTATGCCAGCGATTGTCAGTCGTCAGCTCGGGATGAAACGACGTGCCGAGAAAGTTGTGCTGCTGGACGGCAACGACAACGGTCTTGCCGTTCTGCTCGACACTAGCCAAGACTTGGGCATCGCCGTGGACCGCCTTGACGGCAGGCGCCCGGATAAAGACGGCGTGAAAGGGCTCGGTGCCGAGAATCTCCGATGCCACCTCGGCCTCAAACGAGTTAATTTGGCGGCCAAAGTAGTTGCGCTCAATCTCGACTGTCATGCCGCCTAGGACAAACTGCCCGCCTTCCTTTTGCGACTTGAGGCCCGTGCTCGAGGTCTTTGTGATTTCGTTTGCGAGCAAGATGAAGCCAGCACACGTTCCCCAGATGGGCTTCTTGTCCTTTTGCGAGAATTGCTGGATACGTTCGCCTAGATCTGATGCCGCTAGTTGTTTGCCAATGACGGTCGACTCGCCGCCGGGGATGATGATGCCGTCGAGTCCGTCTACATCTTTTGTCGTCTTGATGAGGCTTGCCTCAACGCCGGGGAACTTTGCTAGCAGATCCACATGCTCAGCAAAAGCGCCTTGCAGGGCCAGCACGCCAATCTTGAGGGCCGCCATCAGGCCGCGAGCAGTAGTTTTTCAAGCAAGGGTTTGTCTTGGTGGATGAGTCGAGATGTCGCTGATTATTTAAAAAGTTGAACGCGACCAGACGACGACACCCGACAACAAGCGTCAAGAGGAGATAGGCAGCTGCAGTCATGTCAAAAGCAAGCAGGATGATCAACCTGCTTCAGCACAGGCTGCGCGTGACACTCAATGACTCGCGCCAAATCACAGGCCAGCTCCTGGCGTTTGATGCACACATGAATATCGTGCTGGCCGACGCCGAAGAATTCCGCAAGCTGAAGCGCAAGAGCGTGGCGGCGCCGCAGCAGGAAGAGAAGCGGACACTCGGACTTATCATTCTACGCGGCGAGTGGATCGTGGCGATGACGGTGGTCGGTCCGCCGCCAGCTGATCCAAGGGAGCGCTTGAGGAAAGCGGCGCAAGGGCCTGGGACAGGCAAGGCGGCTGGACGTGGTCAACCAGGAGCAATGGGGTTGATGGGTATTGCGCCCGGGACGGCGCCGTTGGGTTCACTCGGTGGCCTTGGTGGGCCCGTCAGCAGAGGTCTACCGCAAGGCTTCGGTCGGTGAGGCACGAAATGATCTTGCCTCGCGATGTAGCAACATAAACGATCCAATCTGATGCAATGCTATGCTTACTGAGCGCTCTGTACTAGGCCCATCGTCTATGCCTTGAAAGCCTCCTGCTTGAGCAGCTTCTCCGCCTCGTGTGCTGCCGGATTGCCTCCATCCTGCACCTGCTTGTGACCATGACCACGCTCAATCGCCTCTTGCACACGCCGCTTGCTCTTTTGTGCACCGACACCCACCTGTTCATAGCTGTACGTATGCGCCTTGATGCCGACACCAGGAAAGACATTGCTGTGAAGATAGGCGAGCCAGCGCTCGACCACCTCGGGGTGCGCATCAACAATCGACACCATGCGCTTGTAGGTGATACGCTCAAAATTCTCTTGCGTCTTTTTGTGCACAAAGGGACCCCGCGGCACCGTCCAGCGCTCCGTCTTTTTAGGCATCGGGACAGGGCCCTTAGCTGGTAGGCCGAGATGATAGGCGGCCCGCATGGCAAAGTCGCTGAAAAAGGTCAACGATGGTATATCGTACGCCCGTAAATGCAGCTGGCATGCCGGCACATTGCCAGCGGAAGCATGCCGCGAAGGTTCTAGGTAAGCGGCCATGACCCGTTCTGACAAGGCGTCTTCGTCGCCCTTCTTGGGCACCGCAGGCTCAACAGCCGTAGCCAGCGTCCTTGCATGTGCTCTACAGGTATATCCGACTCTCGCTGCTCCCTGTCTCAGCATCTTTCCTTCTACTTTCTTTGATTGAGTGGTGGTCGGACCAGAAAGCGACGACGACGACGACGACGACGACTATTTGTTAGGCTGAAGACCAACAAACGATTAAAGATCAAAGACAAGACAAAGCGAAGGCTAGAGCGCGTATAGCAAGGAGCAAGACCGTCGACCAGCAAAGATGATTGGACTTAAAGCGACGCTCAACGTGATTGACAATTCCGGCGCGCAAATTGTCGAGTGCATCCGTGTACTCAAGGTATCTCTCCGAGGCAATCCTCAGGAACGACAGCTGACAATAGGCTGGCTCACATGCCCGGATAGGCGATGAAATTGTCTGCGTCGTGCAGAAAGCACGCTCACTCGGCGTCACCGTCGGCAACCAGGCCGCTACACAAAAAGTCAAGCGTGGCGACATCCGTCATGCGCTCGTGGTCCGGACACGGAAGGAGATGAAGCGTTCGGATGGACGGTATATACGGTTCGATGACAATGCCTGTGTCCTCATCAACAACAAAGGAGAGCCGATTGGGTCGCGGATCCTCGGTGTCATTGGTGCTGAGCTTCGTGATAAAAAGTACAGCAAGATCCTGTCGCTTGCTCAGCGTGTCGTATAGACTGCTCTATGATTCGTCTTTTCTAGCCTAGCATGTCCATAGCATCTTGCATCTTATATCAGTCATGATCATTTCCAGCTGTTTGCTCGAAGACCGACTTGTTCACGACGACACTTCTACTCAAGCTACCACTACCGCTCATCTTGCTTGTGTTGTTAACTTGCTTCCGCTATTACAAGCTCGAGATGTCCTTCATCCTCGACCGCATACCCGAAGAGCTGAGGGCACCATTCGTCATCAGTCTCTGCGCCGTCTGCTTCTATCTCAACAGCGTCTACGCCATCCGCAACACGACCAAGACGCCTGCTCAGAAACGCTTCCTCCTCGTGATTGCGCATCCAGATGACGAATGCATGTTCTTTAGTCCTACCTTGCTCAATCTAGCGGGCGGAGACAATAGTTTACATGTGCTTTGCCTCAGCAACGGCAATGCAGACCAGCTCGGTGCCAGGCGTACGCATGAATTGCGCGGAAGCTGTGCTATCCTCGGTATTCCCGCTGCAAACGTAACATGTCTGGATTCAGAAGACTTACAAGATGGCATGACAACAGAGTGGGCGCCAGAGACGGTCGCGCGTGAAGTCAAACGGCATATCGAGACACAAGATGCCTTTGACGCGCTCATCACGTTTGACGAAGTCGGCGTCTCTGGACATGCCAACCATGCCGCAATTCTACCAGGTCTACAATACCTCATCCAAGGCGCTGGTACAGCAAGCAAGCTTGCCAAGCCCGTCAAGTCGAGCAACCGCAAACCTAAAACGCAGCCACTCAAATTGCAAGGCCCTCAGCCGGAAGTCTGGGTCTTGCTGACCACCTCGGTCTGGCGCAAGTACATTGCCGTCCTCGACAGCATGATTTCTCTCATGCTCATCACACTGCGGGTGGCTCGATCGCCCGGCAAAGGGCCCGAGAAGCGCCGCAACTGGATGACCTTTATTCTGCTGCCGCACCAGGTCGTGCGCAGTCAGCGTGCCATGGTGCTGGGACATCCTTCGCAAATGCGGTGGTTCCGATGGGGATGGGTCATTTTTGGCCGATACATGGTCATCAATGAGCTTCAGCGTCGGTTCTAGCTTCAGGCATCCGTCAAGGTCACGCCCATTGTGTGTTGAGAAACTCGACAAAGCGTTCTTGTAGCTGCTGCGTATCGCTTGCACCGAGTCGACGCTGCAAGGTCGTAAATTGCCGCTTGAGGCGCTGCAGCTGCGGCAACCCCACCGGCTGCATCGGCAACACGAGCGTCACGCCTGCCACCTTTATTTGTCCACCGGCACCCATCCGTTGTCCATCTAGAATCTGCGTCACGACGGCTTGCGTCGCTTGATCTAATTCGTAGAGATAATCGCCTTCTGTGGCTGGCTTGAGCACGGTGGATGCGTTCGGTTTCGCCGTCTTGGCGAGCACAAGCGCTTTCCAAATCTCCTCGACCGGGGCCGTCTCATCCGTCGTGAGCATGGTAAAACAAGGCGAGTCCCAGCGCGTCATGGGATTGGGCTCTTCGTAGCGAAAGATGAGCTCAGCCAGCACTTGCTGGGAGTATGCCTCGTGACCCTCAGTCAGCCGCGCCTCATTGTAGCGACGACAGTCTTCCTGTGGTGCACCCACATGGACTAGACAGTGCGGCGTTCCCACCGCCTTGGCGCTACAGCTCAACTGATAGCGAAAGCCCTTGATGTAGTTGAGGCTGTCGTTGATGACAATGCACGTCTTGCTTAGATCGCGCTCAATGGCACTGAAGAGCAAACCGCGTGCTTCCTTCTCGCGTCTTGCCTCGGCATAGTCTGATTTTTGGATGCCGAGCGCGTGATCACTGACGAGCACGACCGTGTAGCGTTGGACAGATGGCTCAGTAGCCGAAGCGATGCGTTCTTCTAGCGCAGTCTTGAGCTTTTGCGCCCAGAGCGACTTGCCAGCTGCAGGATAGCCTGTGATGGTCAGCAGCGGCATGTTCTTCTGCTAGCTAGCTCAGAGTCAGTCAGTCAAGTAGCTCAAGCTTCGTGGTTGGCGTGGCTGTCGCGGTGGCATGCACACAAACACTCCAACACACTTATATACGTATACAAGTACATACACGCAGCACGCATCGACGCGCCGGGATGCTGCAATACATCCTGCTCGTCTCGCGGCAAGGCAAAGTACGACTTGCTAAATGGTTCATCACCTTGTCTCAGAAGGACAAGGCCAAGATTGTCAAGGACGTCACAGCGCTCGTGTTGGCGCGGCGGACCAAGATGTGCAACTTTTTAGAATACAAAGACACAAAGGTGGTCTATAGAAGGTACCTTCCATCAGCGATTGGATGCACAAGCTGACAGCAGATATGCCTCTCTCTTCTTTGTTGCGGGGATAGAGAATGACGATAACGAGCTCATGGCGCTCGAGGTGATTCATCGCTACGTTGAGACGCTCGACAAGTACTTTGGCAACGTCTGCGAGCTTGACCTCATCTTCAACTTTCAGAAAGCCTATTTCGTGCTCGACGAACTCATCATGGCGGGTGAACTGCAAGAGAGCTCCAAGAAGAGCGTGCTGCGGGTCATTGGGCAGCAAGACGCACAGGAAGACCTCGAAGCGGAAGAACAGGGACTCGGTCAGTACCTCGCCGACATGACGCGCTAGCTGCTTCGTTCCATGGCTCGATGCCGCAGTCTTTCATTCGATCGCCGACAGTGGCAGTCCATCGCGCAGCTCGTGTCAGCATGACGTAGACGACCTCGATCGTACCCTACCTAGGTAGGTAGTCAAATGCTTGGAGATCAAGTCATGTGCTACGGGATCGAGAGATGCTTAAGAAGACAAGGAAGTGCTCCAGGATGTCCTTGCGACGAGCTACGCTACAGAGACAAGGACAAGCGCAAGGACAAGGACGATGGCAGCCAACACTGCAGCCAAGCTTGCTGAACACTTCACGGTATGCATTCTATGAACATCTATCTGTCGAACAAGCAAGGACCGAGCACTAACAGCAGCACGACTTCCCCAGTCTTGCACACGCCAATCCCAACCCAGCGCTCGACATCAACAAGTATGCCAAGCCCGGGACCAAGATGCAGGCACTCGCCTGGCTAGGCCACAATCACGTCGACATGGTCGAATCGAAGCAGCCCAAACTCGTCGATCCGCACGATGTCATTCTCAAGGTCGCTGCAACGACCGTGTGCGGCAGTGATCTTCATCTTTACCATGGCAAAGTCGTCGAGATGCACAAGGGCGACGTGCTTGGACACGAGTTTGCCGGCATCGTCAGCGAGGTGGGTCAAGATGTCTCGCGCGTCAAGGTGGGCGATCGTGTCGTGGTCTCCTTCCAGGCAGCCTGTGGACAGTGCTACTATTGCAAGCGCAAGCTCTCCTCGCAGTGCATGAATACCAACACCTCCTCGGTGGAGAATTACCTCTATGGACAGCGCACGGCGGGCATGTTTGGCTACTCGCATTTGACGGGCGGCTGGTGTAAGTCTTTACTGATTGCATCAAGACGCTGACAACGGCAGGTGGTGGACAGACCGAGTATGTGCGTGTGCCGTTTGGCGATGTTAACCTCTTGAAGCTACCCGACTCTGTGCCGTTTGAAAAGGGTCTCTTCCTGTCTGATATTCTGTCTACGTCGTATCACTGCGTCACGGAAGGCGACGTCAAAGAAGGCTGCATCGTCGGCATCTGGGGCGTCGGCGCCATTGGCCTCGCCTGCATCAAGTGGTCAATTCTCAAAAAGGCACGTCGCATCATGGTCATTGACACCGAAGAGCGCCTCGAGGTGGCCAAGCACAAGTTTCCGCTCGTCGAGACAATCGACTTTACCAAGCAAGACGTGCAAAAGACCATCATGGAGCTCACCAAGAATGAAGAAGCACCCGGTCTCGATGCTGCCCTCGATTGTGCCGCTGGCGAGTACGCGCACTCGCTTTTGCACAAGTTTGCCATGGCCGTCAACCTAGAGACGGACACATCCGAGATGCTCAATCAGTGTATCACCTCCTGTAAGTCCATGATTGGCAAAGTCTCTGTGGCAGCCCTCTACGTCGGCATCACGAATGGCTTCAATGTCGGCGCCGCCATGCAGCGTGGTGTCAAACTCATGTTCAACGGTCAAGCACCGGTTCATCTCTACTGGCAAGAGATTCTCGACAACTACCTCGTCACGGGCCTCTTCAATCCGCTCGAGGTGTTTGTGTCCCACCGCATCAAGCTCGAGGATACGGCCAAGGCGTACAAGTACATGGACGGACACAAGGACGACATGATCAAGTGCTTTATTGAGACGCAATTTTCCGAGCCACCTTGCGAGGGCAGTCCGAAACTGACGTGGCTCTAGGGAGACGTTTGGGATGCAGCTACTAGTGTTCATGACTCATAGTGCCTATCTCATAGCTATTCTGCGCCAATCAACCAACTGACACCGCTCGAGAGTCGACTCTCGACAGCCCCGACGCCGCTCCCCACCAAGCCTGCCAATTGATCCCGTTTCCGGACACGGCCCTCCGCGCCACCTTGCGTAGACTCATTGCCAAACGTCAACGCCCTTGCCGCCTGAGCCGCTTGTAAAAGCGACTTTGGCATCTCAATCATGCCGCCATGAACGCTCCGCGCACTTGACTCGCGTGAAAAGGAAGGAACGCCCAGCGCGCCTCCATCACCTGCCAAATCGCGCTCCGTCTTTTGAAGCCGATCAAATTGCGTCAGGAGGGCAAAAAGACGTTCTTGTGGACAGCGTACGAGCGCTTGCTCGAGCATGGCACGTTGTGCGGCGACAGAAGCAGGCCGATCGGTTGGATACTTGCTGACTTGATAGGCGAGTCGCCAGGCGCCGCTATCGACTTCGGCTTCTTCTTCATTCTCTGCCGCCTCGCGTGCCAAGACGAGTGCATAGGCCAGATCGTCTTCTGCCAGGGCTGCATTCGCGACAATCTCAAGCAAGGCAATCTCTTGGAGCGATTCGGTGTCTGGCAGCTGTAAAGCCAGCTTGATGTTTTTGAGAATGCCAATCAACCGCTGCCAGCGCTTGTATGCGCCATGCGATTGCAACGCTTGTGCCGCAAGGTCACGCAAGGTATCTGGCGTCATCTGACGCAACTCGATCGGCATGCAAAGAGAGTCGTCAAAAGAGGAGAGCTCGATGGCGGCATCGGCAAGCAGTTGGCCGCGTCGCACTTCTTGGTTTTGGTGTTTCGGATGCAAGATGCTCAGAATGTCAGAGGCAGGTTGGAGAGATTTGCGTGACAAGTCGGATGCATTGTCAAACGCTTCATAGAAAGCCTGCAGGAGTGCTTGCTCGACCGTGGCAGCTGACAATGGGCGCGGTGATGTAGTGATATAGGTCTTTTTAGCAATCTCGAGGCTATCTTTTTGTAGACAAGACTTGAACAAGGCAAAATCAATTTCGCTTTGATCGAGTTGCGTCAAAATCTTGCCGGAAAAGAGCAGCCTGCGCAGTGCCTGGAACGTCTCGTCCGATCGCTTAATGGCGAGGATACGCGTGAGCTGATGGCGCTGCGTTTGGGCATCTGCGAGAGAAATGGCGAGAATGTCGCGAATGGAAGGATTGTAGCGGGCAGATGAGAATTGACGAGCGGCCTCGACAAAGGTTTCAAGGCGCACAGCAGAGTCCTTGACGGGTGTGGTGAGCAAATTGGGTTGCAAAAGGCTCTCGTATGCTAGCAGCGAGTCAATAGACAAATGACTGTCCTCGTCTGTGCAAGTGCCATCCTTTAATGTTGACTTGAGAAGCGACAAGACTTGCGCGAGATTTGCAACATTGGCCTTTCTGTCCCTTGACAGCGGCTGATTCAGATAGCAGGCGCCCAAGATTGCCGTCAACAACGCGTCCTTTGTTTCGGCAGGCAGTTCATTCTTGGTGATCCAGGTGAGAATAGCCACGAGTATTTCCGCCGACGCGGCGTGGTCGAGAATGAAAACTTGTAAGGCTTGATCGAACGCCGCCTCTTGCCCATGCCTTAGTGGCATCCAGATGGCAGCGAGGGTCTTTTGAACAGGTTCCTCGGAGGCAACAATGAGATTGGTCAGCTCGGAAGCACTTTTGGCCTCGAGCTCTGAGAGAGACAGGTTTTGATGACGCTGAATGGCAGCAAGTGGCATCAACTTGTGCTCTCGCCAGGAAACAAGGGTATCTGGGAAGGCATTGAGTAGAGGCACGACAGGGTCAATTTGTCCAATGACAGAATCGGTCGCCTTGACGCGACGTTCTAAAAAGTCTTCAAGCGTCAATGCAGACAGCACGACCTCCTTCATGGCTAATTTGACAACAGTTGGCGAGGTATCAATGGCAGCTGCATCAAGAGAGTCATCAGCACGAACAGTCTGAGCTTCGGATGATTGACTCTGCTTGATGAGCTGTACGTAGCCATCCGAATTGACAGTCTCTGGTACAAAGAGCAGGATGTGGAGCATGTGTTGCTGTAATAGGACCTGGTGCCGCGCAAAGTGCACAGCCAGCGAGTCGAGAGCTGCTAGAGAAGCATGATAGAGCGCGATATACTCTGCTAGCTCTCGCTCTGGCTCCATGGCAGCAGCAGCTCTCTGAGAAGATGGTCCCAGTCAGTTGATCAACTACTTGGCCTGTCCATGTCCATGGATGTGAGTCATCGTTGAGTGTCGTCCGTCATTGCACGTGACTGACCCTAACCCTGGTATTCTTCTCACGGTCTCTCACCCAGGAAAGCAAGACCAGACTCTAGTTTGTATATCAAGGTTGAGCTCTACTCAACAAGACAAGAGGCCCCGGACTAGCCAGCACCTAAGACAGAGCCAGTTGCTGTTGCCCTTCAAGTCTAAGCTTCAGTCGACCATGTCCCGCTATAATCAGCAAAATGCCGGCCAAAATAATGGCCAGGCCGCTGCTGCTTCAAACACTCGCGTGATTGAACGACAAGGCGCCCGCATCCTCTGTATCGCAGACATTCGCGGCCAGCTTTCGTCCTTGAACGCGCTCGCGAGTCAGCATGAGGCAACGCACATCTTACACTCTGGCGATTTCGGGTTTTACGACAAGGATTCGCTCGACAGCATGACCGACAAAACTCTTCGCCATGTGGTGCAGTATTCGCCGCTCGTGGGACCGAGGCAGCGTGGTGATGGGTTTGACGTTCACCCGAAAAGCGATATTCAACAACTTCGTCGGTCGGTGGCCAGTGCCGGGACACTCGTGCTTTCTGAACTGCCGGACTTCTTGCAAGGAAAGCAGACCCTCAACGTGCCCGTCTACACTGTCTATGGTGCCTGCGAGGACGTGCGTGTGTTGGAAAAGTTCAGGTCAGGCGAGTATAAAGTACCCAACTTGCACATTGTGGATGAGGCATCGTCACCTTTGCTTGTTGTCGGCGGCCTCTCCCTCAGATTGCTCGGTCTTGGTGGACAACTCGTGCAACACAAGCTCTTTGACAACGGCGAAGGGCAGTCGACGATTGCCGGTGGACAAGGTGTCATGTGGACGACTGCCTTGCAAATTGGTGAACTCTTGCACACTGCCGACCGGACGTATAGCACGACCGAGACGCGTCTCTTTATGACCCATCATGCACCCGGCCGAGATGGTCTTATGACGCAGCTGGCACACACCCTCAAGGCAGACTTTACGCTCTCGGCCGGCTTGCATTTCCGCTATACCGCCTCGTACAGCGACCTGACCGTGTCACCGTCCATCTCGCATTTCGTCCAAAAACTGAGCAACAGCCGCGCGGCCTTTTTGGCCATCTACGATGTCGTCAAGCCAGAACTTGCCGGTCTTTTGAGCGCACCGCAAGATCAGCTTTTGCAGAGTGTCTTGCAAATGGTCGAGCAGATGCCCAAGGAAGTCTCTGATACGGCCTTGCCTGTTGAGGGACCCTTTAAAAACCTATGGCACTTTAACCTGCCGGATGCGCAATTTGGGTCGCTCGTGTTGGCGATTCAAGATGGTCGTGTGGCGGAAGAGACCAAGAGCCAGGGCTTCAGCTTTGGCTACCGTCGTGGCGGTCATGCACCTCAAGCGCCAACGGGCCCTGCTGCCAACCGCAATGCACCGCTTGCTATGCCCAGGCAGCAGCAGCAACAAGCCCAGCCGACGCAGTCGATGCAACCGCAGCAGAACGTTCAGCAGGCTCAACCGCAACAGCAGCAGGCACCGCATCAACCACGACAACAGCAGCAGCAGCAGCAGCAGCCGCAAGCTCAACCTGTCCAAAACGCACAACGTGTTGCACGACAGCAGCAGCCCGAAAAGGCCGCCACACCGCCACCGATGAAGGAGACGCGACCGGCACCACGTGCTCCGGCTGCAGCTGTCGAGACGCCCTTGCCACCTGTCAAGACGGCGACACCAACACCTTCTCAGCCTGCAGCGGCGCCGGTCTCGCAGTCGCAAGCGCACAATGCGGCTCAGTCTCCATCTCAAAATCAGTCACAGGCGCAAACCCCGGGGCAGCAGGCTTCGCAATCGCAAGGGCAGTCGTACCAACAGCATCAGACCGAACAGCAACAGCGACCCGGTCTCTGGGTGCAACCTTGTGACTCTGCCGAGCGCGCCAAGGAGCTCTTCCCCTCGAGCACGGATTGTCAAATCAAGAAATCCACCGCCGTTGGCAGGCCGTTTGCCTACGTCTTCTTTACGACGCATGCAGAGATGCAACAGGCGCTCAAGGAGTGGCAGGACCGCGGCCGTTCACGGCAAGAAGGTATTTTGGTGCGTGAGATGATGCCGTATGCTGCACGACAAGGCGGTTCTTTCAGTGGCCGCGGACGTGGCGATAGTCGTGGCGGCGGCAGTGGTGGACGCGGACGAGGTGGCCGTGGTGGACGTGGCGGTGGACCTGGACGGGGATCGATGAGCGAAGGTCATGGCGGCGGCGGCGGCGGCAGCAGCAGCAGCGGTGCTCCAGCTGGCAATACAGAGTAGCCCTCGACGCAGACGACCTTGTGATCTAAGCGCGTTGCACAGCATCTTCTATACACATCTGCACTCTGCGCAGTCCAAGACAAAAGTTTCTCATAGCATGTCCGACTCCGATCTGCCTCGTTACAATGTACATGCATTGAAGCAGCTTGGCCTGCTGCTAGTGATGATGTTCTTGCGCTTCGTCACCAAGATGCGCTGCGCCTGCGCCAATGTTGCCTTGTCCCGACTAGGATAGTCAGTCTATCTATACTTATTGCTTGAGCCTAGCAGAAGCGCAAGCTAGATGACCATACCAAAAAGAGCATACTGAGCGCAAGGATGCTGCCGACAAAGCAGACAAACAAGAAGCCTTGCCTGAAGGGGATCAATCGGGCCGCTTCCTTGAGCGACATGGCAATCCGTTGGTCAGTGAAGAGCGTCTCCAAGCGTTCGCGAGCTTCTTGAGAGATCTCTACGTTTCAGCTAGAGCGCAGCCTGGTTTGACAATGTCGTAGTCGTTGAGTATCGAGCAATTAGAAGCAGACAAGGGGTCTATGTAGAGCTCGAGAGACGTGGACATGGACGTAGACATAGACATAATGTAGTGAAGCCATCTACAAGTATAGCAGTCATCAATCATACACCAGCATTGCACCCTCCCGCCGCCGCCGTTCCGCTTCACTCTCCTCCATCCGTAGCGCCTGACCCGACTTGCCGCGCTGTGCCTGCAGCTTCTGTGACAAGACGCCGCCCTTGACGCCCTGTGCGCGCGCCTCGGCAGCTCGAAAGGCAGCTTCTTTGGCATCTTCCTGTGGGGTTGCACCTGCATGCGCATGCGCACCGACGCCTGCGCCACTGCTTGTCTTGTTGGTCGATTGATACGCGTCTCTCCCTTCTTGTGGAGCTAACTGCCGGCCAGCCTTCAGCGGCTGCAAAGCGACCGACCCTCCGCCAAGCACGCGCGATTCAGACTGTCGTCCAGATTGACGTTTCGCCTCGGCTGGCTTCTGGACTGGTCCATGTGATGTCGCCTTGGTCGAGGCGCGCGCATTGATGTTCTGCTGCGGCCGTGTGGCCGAGCTTGGCGCCAACGTTGGCGACTTGGATGGCCTGGCCAAGCAGGAGCCCATCTTGCTCGGGCAGGCAGAGCTCGTCCGTCTCCACGCGCTATAGGAGCAAGTTGTCTACTTGTACTGTATGTGCTTGCTACTTTGACGTTTCAGATGCGACGACGAACAGCTGCGACGACTTGGCTAGTACGGAGTGGCGGAGAAGACGCGATGAAGCTGCCTATACAACCTTGTACCGCGTGCCACCATCATCTGCAAGGGCGCCTTCAGTCAGCAGCCGCCTCAGTTCCTTAACTGCCTCGATGACCGTCTCCTCTGTAGGCCCCTCAATCAACAGATACAGCTTGGGCACACCCTCAATCGCCGATGACCCCGGCTTGACATACTGTCCCTGCGTCGTGATGGACGTACCTGTTGCTTCCAGCACTTTGGCAATATTCGTTCGGTTTGTCACATTCCAACGCGCCTTTTGCGGATAATCGTTGATCTCCATCATGGCCCTAAAGTCACCAGCATCGAGGTTGTTGGACGCCTTGACCTCGGGTGTCGCAATCTTGGCAGCGCCGCCCATGTTGAGACGATTGTTGATGGCCTCAATCCGCGCCTTGGCTGCTGCGACAGGGTCTAGCGAGCGTGTATTGGTGCGTGCTGCAGGACGCAACTTGGCAGATGCCGCCGAGATGCGCTCCACCTTGATGGGTGCGTCTGTCGCTGCTGAACTGCCGAGATCTTGTACCGCTGCTGCTTCCTCAGGATTGACACGGTCTGTGTCTGCCGCTGCTTCAGCTTGAATGCGTTGCTCT
Source organism: Protomyces inundatus (assembly GCA_003717165.1). Taxonomy (NCBI): domain Eukaryota; kingdom Fungi; phylum Ascomycota; class Taphrinomycetes; order Taphrinales; family Protomycetaceae; genus Protomyces; species Protomyces inundatus. The sequence goes on along the minus strand of QXDR01000415.1, from coordinate 38,771 downwards.
TTGGCTTGCTCATCTTCGTCATCTTGATCATCCTCTTCGCCATAAATCTTACGTTGCACCTTCTTGGCCTGATCGCGACTCTCATCAAACTTGCCAAGTCCCTTGCCGCCAAATCCGGAAGCGCCTACACGTTCCGTACCAGCTTTGACTTTTTCAAGAAAGGCATCCGACAGCTTCTTGAGCGGCTCGGGAATCTCCACCTGACTAAGGCGAAGGGCTTTTGCGATATCGGCGGCATAGCGCTCCTGATCTTCACTGACAAACGTGATGGCTGTCCCCTTATTGCCTGCACGACCCGTCCGTCCAACACGATGCACATAGTCTTCCATGTGATTTGGACAGTCATAGTTGATGACGAGCTTGAGCTGCTTGACATCCAGACCGCGCGCAGCCACCGATGTGGCAATCATGACGGGAAACACGCCAGCCTTAAAGTCAGAGATGGTATTGTCCCGATCAGATTGATCCTTGCCGCCGTGGAGCGAGTTGCATGGGTAGCCTTTCCGCATGAGCTGCGCCAGTAGATTGTCTGCCGCTTCTTGACGATCTACAAAGATGAGCGTGCGCGCATCCTCGTCTTGATTGTACAGCTCGCCGAGAATCTCCAAGACACGGTTGAACTTTTGCGGATCAGGGTCGCGCGGTCGGACCTCGACAATCTGAGTGATTTCTGGTGCTACAACACTGCGTGCGCCAACCGTGATTTCGACTGGCTTGCCGCGTAGAATCTTGCGTGCAAGTGCCTCCATGCTACGCGGAAAGGTGGCTGAAAAGAGCACCGTCTGCCGCTGCGGTCGGATGTTGTTGAGAATCTTCATGACTTGCGGCTCAAAGCCTAAATCAAACATGCGATCCGCTTCGTCCAATACACAGTACGTAACGCGCTTCAAGTTGGTGACACGGCCTTGATTAGCGCTGAGCAAGTCAATCATGCGACCCGGCGTGCAGACGACAATCTCGGCGCCACGTTTGAGTTCAGCAATCTGATCCTTGATGGGCGGTCCGCCATAGGCGCAGATGGCACGCAGCTCGAGTGCTTTGAGAAACGGTTTGCATTCCTTGTGAATTTGGGCGGCAAGCTCGCGCGTCGGCGTCAAAATCATGGCAATCGGTCCTTCGCCATTTGCCAACGGCCGTTGATCCATAATGTGTCGAAACATGGGCAAGAGAAAGGCCACGGTCTTGCCAGAGCCCGTCTTGGCAACGCCAATCGTGTCTCTGCCTGCCATGATGGCCGGGATTGCCTGCGCTTGAATAGAGGTGGGCGCATCATACCCGAGCCTGCTGATGGTCTCAAGCACCGAGGCCGAAAGCCCGCATTGACCCCAGTGCGTCATGGGTTTGGGACAATTCTTGCCGCGAATAACAATGCCGTCGAGCTCGAGTCGCATGGCGTCGACCTCTTCTTCCGTCAAATGCGCCAGCTCCTCGGGTTCAATGTAGAATTCCTTGCGGAAAGGTTCATAGTCTTCCTTTGCATGATCCACTGTTGCAAAATCCTTTTTCTTTTGAGCAGCTTTGCGAGCAGCGAGCGCGAGAATGTCTTCTTCGAGATCCGAGCCGACGGCGTCTTCTCGATCCGAGGAGTTGTTGAGAACGTTGCGTTCAGTGCGCTTGGTTGTCGTCGGCGCAGCAGACAAGGCGGTCGAATTGTGCGCCATAAAGGCCTCGAGCGGGTCTACCTCGCTTTCGGCGTCCACCTCCATCGCCTCTTCGCCCTCGTCAAACTTGGTTGTGTCGGGCATGTGACGTCGATGTCCATCAGCCTCGCCAAAGCCTGAAGCTTTGTGTGAAGTTTTGGTATCCTTTCCAAAGCCAAGCTTGCTCATGCCAGAAAGCTTCAACCCGTTTGCCGATGTCTGCGTCTGCTTGCCATCTGATGCGCTCGTTACAGCCTGCGTCAACGCCGACCTCATGCCGCTCGCCTTGATCACCTCCTTGACTTCATTCGGTTTTACAGGTGCAGGCGATGCCGAGCCGCTCTTGGCCGCCATCTTGCGCCGTTGCCATTCGAGAAACTTTTCCTGCCGTTGCTTGAGCTTCTCCTCTTCCGTGATGGTTGCAGATGGAGCTATGCCGTTAGCAACAGGTTCATGAGGGACTGAAGCAGGCTTGTCGAAGCGGGAGGGACGTGTCCGTGCTGGTGGCGCCTCGGTCTCTTGTTTAGAAGGTGGCGCCGCATCTGTGCTGGGTCTGCGAGCAGTGCTGGCGGCATACTCCTTTGGTGGTGACAGTCGACCTTCGTCTCTGGGTGGTCTACTAGGAGCCTCCCTTGTAGCTGATCGCCTGTCTGAGCGATCCCAGGCGCGACCGCCGTGTCGATCACGGTCTCGGTCGCTGCGCCAGTCACGGTCGCGGTCGCCTCGGCTGCGATCCCGCCTCACGCGGTCATGATCCCGGCTGCGGCTTCGATGCCGATAGCTGCTGTCGTAGTGTTGCCGCCGACCGTCGTGTCGCGAAGGAGAAGGCGAGCGCCGTCTGTGTGACGAAGACGATGTCGCATTGTATCTTGATGGACTGCGTGAGCGGGTGTTCTTTCTACCGTGATCCATGAGAGTACCCTTGAGTCGCCTATGCGTCTCTCTTTGTAGCTGTAGCTATTGTCTCTCTGTGCGGATTGCTTGTACTTGTAGATACACCTCTTCAAGTACCTCAAGGACGTGTAGGTTCTCGTCCTCGTCGTCGTCGTCGTCGTCGTCGTCCTTCGCTCTTGACCACCACTCTATTGTACTTTACTCTACTCTGCTCTACTCTACTTGAGTAACTCTGCTCTGCTAGCATCAGTAGCCTGCTCTAGAGACCAGAGAGAGCAAGACAGCTTGATGCCGCCAAAGTCTGCTCAAGGACCACAGGCGCCCGCTTCGCTGCTCGTCCTTCAAGAGCAGCGCACCGAGCACTTCCTTGCACGCATCAACCAGGCTACAGACCAGCTGCTCTCGAGGTTTACTCAAATCTCGGCTCTGGTAGACCAAGCTGTTCAGCCAGAGAGCAAGGTCGAAGGGGCAGAAGCGCCTGCGCGACCTACGCATGCCGAGTACACGGCACGGTCGCTGCAAATTACGAACGCTACAAATGCCATCCTCCGTGCTCACAATGACTTGCGCCGAGTGCTTTATGAGGTGAAAGAACTCTGGGTGCTCGATCATGATGGCCGAGGTCAAGATGCAGACACGGAGGAGTCGAGTGCCGAGACACTTTCGTTAGCTTCAAAGCAAGCCATCATGACCAAAGCTGTAGCGATGCTCAACAGCATGGGAGCTACGTTCGTCTGAGCTACTCTTCTAGACTCTGCAACAGCCGCGTCAGCTCCTCGCCCTCAAACGGCACGCGAAACACATCGCCAAGCCCTACTTCTTTGCTCGCAACGATAATCTCGTGATCGAGGAATTCGCCGAGTTGCGCTTGAAAAGCGCTCTGGCTACTGACGGCAAAGGCGCGACTCGCAAGCTCATACAGACGCGTGCCTTCCACACCGGCCGTACCGCTGTTGACAATCTGCTCCTCCAACAACAACCGAAAGATGGTCTTGGCATTCTGCGAGAGGGTTTGCAGGATCCAGCTGATGCCACGGTCGCCCATAAGCCGCTGCTTGGATGCCTTTGCATCAAAGATACTCGCCTGCAAGGCCGTCTCTGCCGTGTAAGGCAGGAATGTGGTGGCATCGTGGTAGAGCAGATTGAGTGCATGTGTTTTGCGCGTATCCCACAAAAGAGGCGCCTTGACGTGGTCGATACTGGCAATGCACCAAACGCGCGGGTGTTCCAAAAGGCGAACAAGGGCGCTCTGTGATCGTTCATTGCGCAGATTCTCGCCGTCGATATTGTGCACGAGAACGACAAGCGGTTCTTTCGATTCCTCCAAAGCGCGCAGCACGCTGGCAACATCGGTCCCCGTCTTTTCGAGCGCTTGATTCATGGTGGAGCAAATGCGCCGGAGATCTGTTGCCGGATGATAACCTTGGATCGTGACGCACGGGAACCACGATGCAAAATGCTTTGTAATGAACTGTTCAAGCAGCTGCTTCTTTGAGCCATAGCCGTGTAGACAGACTGTATAATTCATCGACATCTCCAGCGCCCATTCTGGAAAGCAAGCGACATGCGCATCAATCAGATTCCTGACACTCGCCGCGTACGAAGGTTTAGCGTCCTTGAGGAGCGCTGCGCATTCGGCCTGGGTCAAGATGGGTAATTGTTCGAGCGTGTTGTTTGATGTCCGGTCTTTGCTCGCCATCTTTTGAAAGTAGACTTCTGGACCGTCTGTGATGACTTGGTCCTTTGCCATCCCCTCCATGTCTTCCAACTCATTTTGAGAATCCTCTTCATCCTGTATTGCTGCTTCCTTTGTCGGCGTTGCTTTCGACTTGCTCGACTTGCTCGCCTTGGACGGCGAGCCCTTGCTCGGCGTAGACTTGCCAGGTGTCGTCTTGCCCACCGTCTTCTTCTTTGATGCACTCTTTGAAGGAGTCGCTTTGCTGACGCCTGCCTTGCTCGGTGTTGTTTGCGTGGAAGGCCCAAGACCAGTGAGGACGGGCGACGCAACGCGCGATGTGCGTGGAGTACTATTGACACGACTAGACGCGCGGGCTGCTCGAGGACTTTCAGCTGATACATTTGCAGGCGCCTTGCTCGGCGTTCGCAGGACAACCCTGGCCTTTGTCGGCGTCACCAGGCTCGCAGTACGAGGCGGCTCCTTTTGCTTCGCCGCCAGCTCATCATCGCTACTCTCTCGAGGCTCTTGCCTTTCTTCTCCATCGACAGGCTTCTTTGTCTGCGGAGACCGAATCAGGACCGCCGCGAGTCGCTTCGGTTGCGGACTCAGCAAGTTATCTGGTGATTGACTAGCCGCCCGTCGCATAGCACGCGCTGAGCGGCCTGAGACGGGTGACGCGTCAGTTCCGCGTTGCCGTTTTGGCGTTGCCAGCGGACGGGCTTCCTCGACAGCCTTTCGCTTCGTGCCTGTCGCCATCCCTATAGCTGATCGAGCATTGACAGGATCGATTCGAAGGACTCGAATTCATGGATGTCGTCGCGTCTTGATGCATTTGACGACGAGATGGCATGACAGAGGACATCGAGGCAGCAGCAGGAATACAGCACTATCGTAGGCTAGAAACATATGCAAGATACCAAGACAGACTCGCTCCATCATCCAGGAAGCCTCTGTCAAAGTTACAGGTAAAGAAACGCCAGGCGGCCTCGGCATCGACAGCAGCATAGTTGGCCCACAAGATCCCACGCCATCCGCCGGCACACTGCTGACTCAATGGCTGCACACGCTCCTGCCACTCTTCCTGCACGAAGCGACGCGATCGAATAAAGGTGGAGATGGGGGACAGCGGAATCATGTGAATACCATGAATGTACTCCTTGTTGGCACCAAAATAAGTTGCATAGTCAACCTTGTTGTTGAAGAGGATGCCGCTGACCTTGTTGCTAATAATCTTGGCGGGCATGCAGGTATTATCGCTTGAAAAGAGCATGCAGTGATTCATGCTGCGCTTTTGAACGGCCAGCATGAGTTGTGCCAAGTCTGCAAGCGGTTGTAAACCTGCGGCACGGCCATACAGAAACGCAGCAAAGGTGGCAAACGCGTCTTCAGAGGAACTCTCCTCATCCTTGCCATCCGTCGACTCAAACAGCCCCTTGGCCCAAGAATGACCTGCAAACCAGTCAAAGCTGCGAAAGGCTGGGAAGCGGCTCGAGGCGACTGGATTCATAAAGTCTTGCAAGAGCGACTCGGCAAATCTGCACACGCGACCACGGAGTGGTGATGACGGCAAGAGCGTCAGAAAGACGGCTGCGGCAAAGACATGGTAGCCATAGTGAAACATATGGTCGTTGTACCAAGTATTGCCAAAGTCGGCCATGGGATCACCATTGAAGCCCTGCACGGAGACCAGGCCGCCCCAAGTCTGGTCATAGACCAAAGGGAACTGCTGCTGATTGTCGACGTACATCATCAGATTGCGCTCAAACTTTTCAATGAGTGCCGAGGCGGCGGACTGTTGCGTCTGGTGGGCAAGGAGAGCCACCTGCGCTAGCTTTGCAAGCGCTTTGCCGCCAAAGTACATGGATGGTGCACGACAACCTGCATCAAAGTCTTGGCAACTGTCTTCCTGGATGGCGTTTTGTATAGCAGCTGTGTCTTGGGGTCGATACCTTGGTGTCAGGCAGAGTTGACTGGATGACGGTAGCATCTCATGCATGATCCATTTGTCTGCTTGAACCAGAGTCATGGTGCCCTTGATTTGCGAGTCAAGATGGACAGCATGACAGGAAGCCAAGGTGTCGCTTCCGAAAGAGTTGACCTGATGTGGCAATGCAAAGACCAGAGGCGTCCCTGTCCCGCTCTTTTGAAAGCTGAAACTGTAGCTGCCTTCGTTACCAGAGACTGTGCCATCCAAGGCGACATCATGGACAACACACCCGGTTCCGTCATCAAACACTGCTTCGGCCGCCTCGGTCGAACGCTTGACAAGCTGCAGCAAACCTGAGGCGGCCGTCCGAGCTCTTAAAAGACCATTGCTCTTCTGGTCAAAGACAAGCGACGGGCCGTGCCAGTAAGCAAGCCATATGCGACCGTCTTCCAAGGTCAGTCTCCACTTTTGACAGCGCGCATGGGCTACTTCTTGAACAGAACGAAACATGACGTGCGAGCTGATGGTGGGTGTCAGGCATTCATACGAGGCAGACAAGAAGGCCGATCCGGCGACGAGTGGTATTTCAATCCTACCTCTGTCGTATATCAGGCTGACTTGAATGCTGAAATGTTCGGCTTTTGACAGTTGGAGCCGAGGACGGCCTTCAGCAGCGCCCAAGCTCAGTGAAACAATGCCGACAGGTGCAAAGCAGTACCGCGCAGTCTGTGCATTGGGATCTGGCCCAAAGCAGTGCTGGCTTTTTTCAGTATGTGAGATGTCCAGTCCAGAATCTGAAAACTTGACCGAGTAGGGTAAAAGGTAAACTGGTTGGCGTTGATCGCCGAGGTAGAGATTGCTGTAAAACTTGTTGGTTTGAATTGGGCAGCCACTCTTGTCGGCAGTAGCAATGCCCTTTGGCTTCAAGGAGTGCTTCCTGGCTTCATAGTAGCTCACAGGATCTGCAGCGTCATGTCCAATAGGGACAAAAAGCGATAAGACAGGGGCAGTACAAGCAGCAGGAGCTTGTGGTCTCGGCTTTGTAGCATAATTGACGGGCGGTGGCTTGCTGAACGCTGCCTGTGCCGAGCTTGCCTTGTCCCCAAGCTTGCTAATCAGCCGCTTGACCCTGCCTTCAGTCATGCCAGGGACTCAGACAGGTCCTACAAGTAGTACACAGACAGGTAGCTCGCTGAGTCCAGTCCTCGAGTGGTTCAGATCACGTGACTTTCTGTTCCGACGACGACGAACAACCAGAAAACAAGAACACCCGGAGCTAGAGCCTTTATCCTTTAGAAACAGCCTCATCCAAGCATCATGTTGGCCAGATCTTTGCTCAGAGCACCCGCCGTCCGTCAGATTGCTCAAATCGCCCGGCCCAGGACGTTTGCGACTGCCCGTGTGGCTCTTTCAAAAGGTAAGGCTATCCACGCTCCCCGCTTCGGTCTATCATCATGGCCCCTGCAGCGTCCAGTATCATTGCTGACCCCCTAGATTTGACTGAAATCAAGTCATCCGACGATCTCATCACCGAGGGTGCCCCCGCCGGTGCCATTCCCACCGACCTTGAGCAATCGACCGGTCTCGAACGTCTCGAAATTCTCTCGAAGCTCGCCGGCGTCGATGTCTTTGACATGCAGCCCATCAAGATCACCAAGCTCGGTACGGTCAAGGAGCCTGTGATGGTCGACTCGCTCGATACCTTCCGTTACGTCGGTTGCACCGGTGAGCACGAGTCGCACGAGACGCTCTGGGTGACGGTGGAGAAGGACAAGATTTCGCGATGCCCAGAGTGTGGCAGCGTGTACAAGCTCAACTTTATTGGCGATGAGCATGCCCATGATGGCCACCACTAGTGCATTTATAGCATATGCGCTGACCTCGTTCTACCCTTTGTGCTAATTGTGGGCTATGAACTGTGATGGATGTGAATCACCGACGATGTCGATAGTCGTCTCGGTAGCCGCGTTCTCTGCTCCGACTGCGACTGTGTCGTCCATGTCTTGCCGAATAAGCCGGCGACCGGCTCCGACTACGACTGCGGCTCCGGCGTCGCAGACCTCGCTCGAACCGATCCACTTCCTCGCTCTCTTCGCGCTCAAACACATGTCGACCTCGCCGTACGTTCGATGCAGTCATCTGACTTACTTGTGGACCGGTCATGACACCGACGCGCCCTTCTTCCGAAGTACGAAACATGCTACTGCCCTTCTTGACCTTGTTGAGGGCGCTCGTGCTCGTCAACGTGGCCGACTTGCGTTTCGGACCCGCTTGGGCAAAGTTTTGCCAAGTAGACTTGCTCGACTCGAGCTCTTGTGCGACTTTGGTAGGTTTCTTCTTGGCAGGCTCAGCAACACCATCCGGCGCCGGAATTGCTTGACCAGGCGGAGCAGGCGGCTGGGGCGGTTTCCGCTTGGTATGCGCAGCCGGCATTTGCGAAAAGGCATCGGCATCCTTGAGCTGATGCGCCTGTAACGTCTGTACCTCATTATAGTCCACAAAACGTACTGCGAAGATGGGCTTCTCGAGACTGCCAGTAATGCTCGTAATCTTTGCTTGGTAGTACTGATGATCGCCCGTGATCCATTTAGCAAGTACAACATCGCCTACTTTACGCGAGACGGGCTGCTGAGCAGGTGCCGGTCTCTTGGGACTAGAGTCAGTCTTTTGAGCGGCTGAAGCAGAGGAAGCATTGCTATAGGTTTGGCCGATGAGGCCTTCGAGCTCCTTTTTGAGCGAGAGAAGCTCTTCATTGTCTGGATCAAGTGCCAGTACTTGTTCAATCTCTTGCAGCTGTTCTACGAGCTCGTCCGTATCTTCTGTAGCAGCCATAAGCAGTCTAGCACAAGCAGGGAGATGGGTACCTCGGTAGTTCTGGGCCAGGTCAGCAGCGTACTCACGTCAACAGTCAAGTTCAAGCAAGTCAAGGTGGCGGAAGAGTGAGAGAACGGGGGAGCTCCTCTGACAAACTTTTGATATTTGTCAGTCTTGTCCACTTTCAAGAACTTCAGGGATTTCAGGAATTCGAGCAAAAGCCAATCAGAGATGAGAAAAAGACACTGCGCGCGGACACGATTCTTTGGCGCCATGGCCACCAGATCTTCGGTTATTTCTACTTCTCTGCAGCTTAGTCAGATTGCTTGATGTAAGATGTACCTGCGCGCTAGCTCAATTGCTGCAATGGCTCTGAATCTTGGACCCTTTGACACTTCCCTGACCTCCTCAGTCGAGATAAGCCGAGAATGACATGCGCGCCAATAGTAGTCTACAGTTCCTGTCTCAACTTGTTCTGGCGATGTATGGATAAGCGTGGCAGGCACATGACTGTTCGTGTGGATGCAGAGAAGCTTTCAGCGCACATGGCGCCCTGTCCATGTGGTTCAAAATGGTGCTGGCCAGGTTGTTGATCGAGACGGTCTCCAACTTTGGTCCTTCGGCACTGTGACCATCAAGATTGTCAGCGCCGCCATCAGAACTATACATCTCATCTTGCACGCTGAGTCTGGGCGCCGGTAGGAGCGTAGAAGGCGCAATAAGACACACGCGACATCTAGCGCATCAGGTTCGCTGCCGGCCGTCTTCTATGTCAAGCTGTCTACAATCAGAAGCACATGGAAACCATTGAAAGTGTCTGGCAAGCCCCCTATACGCTTGAATCGGTAGTCTTGCAGCTTTCTCGTTTCTGGCAGCGTCCCAATTGTTGTGGTTCTCTTGCTCGTGGATTCTTCTTGCTTGTCTGCCAAATGGCGCCCGGTGCGCTTCAGTTTGATCTTGGCTGGGATGCTGAGGTCAGTGCGCGAGTGAATTCTACAAGTATGCTTACATTGCAACAAGAGGTTGGATTGCGTCATGCTTCTGCCAATATCGGCTCATCGCTCCAGGTGGCCGGATCTCTATGCATTCTGCTGAGCTTGCTATCCAGCGCATATCCGGAACGAATTGCTATTGAAGTTTGGATCATTGATTACGAGACGAAGTCCTTGTCCTGGACGCAGCTGCAGTCTCTTGTGTGATCGCCATTGCTCGATGTACGACACAAGTCTCACATTTTCGAGCTCCGAGCATCTCTCGCCGTATGCGTCACCTTTGGCAGTTGCTCGTGCACACATTGCAGTGCTTGCTATCAGGTAGCTATCGCGCCTTCTCTATGGCACATGAACCTGTACGCATGTGAAAGCCTGTGATGCTTCAGATTCTTGTGAGTTCCTTTGCCCACGACAGTGGGAAACTCTTCAGACGTTCATAGCTTGCCATCCTATGCCTGCTGTAGAAGAGGATCACCGATCTCATCGTCACTTGGCATCTTTCGTGGCCGGTGACATGGTGCCCACTAAAGGTCATCTCCATGAAAGCTGTATCATGTTGCATACTTTGAGAGTCTACGGGAGCATCATGATTTCTATAAGACGTGTGCTGGCAATATTTGGCCGCGTTGAAGCCAGACTGGCTTGTTTCATTGGCATTTCAATTTCTTGACCCGGATATGGCAACAGTGCCCACTTTTCGACTTTGAGACCTTCCATGATGACCGCAGCAAGGAGTGCACTCATGAACGAACATCAAGGAATGTTCATAAACATGCTCATTCTATAGATAGACTCACTGACCGGTCTGCTTCTTGAAGGCATCCCAAGCTGCATTCAATTTCGCAAAGACGGCGCCGGCAATCATCTTTTGCTCGACCGAGGCGTCTCGCGGAATCTTGTCTGGATGTACCTTGGCCAGCGCCTTCATATAGATCACCTTGACCTTGCCATCCAGCACAAGATCAGCCAGCGACACCTTTTTCCAGTTGGCAGCCGGCCAAAGCACCTGGTCCACAGAAGCGAGCAGAGCGCGTAGATTCGTCTCCTTGCCCTTGGACCAGGCAGCAATCTTATCACCCACGACATCCAGCAACGCCTGCCGTTCAAGTTCGTTCGCATCCTGGACAGCCGCCTCGGCACGCAACTTGGCCACACCCTCGCCGCTCGGCTTTGCAGGCTTTTGAACCGCCTTGACCAGTTTTGGCGCAGCCTTTTTCGGCGCACATACTTTCTCGCAGCGCTGCTTTGCTTGCATGGCTGTTTCGCCACCTTGACCGCTGCGCACAAGGACCTGCCAAATCAACAAGGCATCTTGATGCCGTTCTTGCATCTCGAGCGCCGTCGCCTTGCGCTGCATAATCTTGGCCCACAAGCCTGCAAGGGAAACGGCCGTACCGTTCTCGTCCATCGTCTCGCCATGGCCATTGCTAGGACCCAGAATCGCAAGCGCTTCCTCACAATCTTGCAAGGCCAGTTTCGGCGCACCCGTTTGAAGATGCGTCCATGCGCGATTCGACAAGATGCTGACTCGCGACAGATGGCCTGTGGGCAATGGCTGCAAGGCGGCGTCGTAAAAGCCAAGTGCCTTGGTAAAGTCGCCACGCTTAAAGGCTTCTGAGCCGCGCGTCTTGTTTTGCAAGGCAGTCGCGAGTACACTGGCATCGAGGTAGGGCGCAGAACGACGACTAGCAGGTGTCGGTCGCGTCGAACGCGCTGTCGCTTGTGACGCTTGTGAGGCTGGTCGAGCTGGCTGCTTGGGTGGTGAGAAGAGATCCACCTCTTCCTCTTGAACTTGGGCAACAGCAGGCGTTTTGCCCTTGCCTTTGCCCTTGCCAGTGTCGCCAACACTGCTGCCGCCAAAGAGATCCACTTCCTGAGTCTGTGCACTCGCTTTGCCCTTGCCCTTTGAACTCTGCGATGAGCTGCCAAACAAGTCTTCTTCGACTGGCGAAATGGGTGCCTTGTTCTTGCTACTTGTCTGGGCACGACCGCCGCTTCCGCTGCCACTTGCCTGTGCACGGCTGCCGCTCCCACTGCCACTGCCGCTTGGTGCGCCATAGAGATCCTCCTCAATCACAGCCGGCGCAGGTCGACGTCTGCGAGAAGATACATATGCAGCTGCTTCATCATCATCCGCTTTGAATCGTCGCGAGTCCATCGTTGATGGTTGCTGCTGTGACTGCGACGAAGGCGGCTGGATACCAACCAGGGTCGTCGCAACGGTATGGGTCAAACTTTTGAAGCTGCCTGCAAAGCTCTTGCCACTGCGATTCGACTCGACACTCGTCCGGCGACTCAATGAGGCTGTGTTGGATGAGGGCGGCAAAACGCCATTCGCCTCGAGTCGTCTGCGTTCGGCAGGATGTAGAGGCAGACCTTCTTCACGCGGCCAAGTCTCTTCTTCATCGGCTTTTGCTTTCGCTTTGCCCTTGTCGAGTCGTTCGACGCGATCCGCATCACGCATCCAGCGCGGCCGGTCGTCAGGTTCAGGCGCACGCATGGCACTTGCATTGTACTCGGCAAGCTTGCGACGCGCCATGGCTGATTTGTTGGTGAGCCAGGAATTGGCGGTTGCAAAAGTTTTGGTGGCCATGTTGTAGGTAGAGTCGACCCAGTCGCCATTAGCATCTTGCGTTTGGCCAGGCTTGCCTTGCTGCTGCTGCTGCGGTCGTATCCGTTGAGGTGCATCAACCGGTTGTCCCTGCAACTGCAGCAACAAATCCATCGCTGCCGCAACATCCAACCCTGAATCCGTATTCGCCAACGCGACCCTCGCCTGTGCCGGCGTAAACCCCATTTCAACAATCTGCTTGATGGCCGGTCGTCTTGGATCCTGTGCAGCGACACCCCAATCCGGCTCACCTGTGCGGGCGCGGTGTTCATAGTCGCGTGCAGAGGCGAGCGAGGCTTGCTTGGCGCGACGCAAATCTTCATCATCTTGTTCGTCGTCATCCGTGCTGTCACTGTCAGCTTGCGCTAGCGCTTGTGCTTGCGTGACAGGGGGCGGCGTCGGTCTTGCTTCGAGCGGTTTGCCTAGACTGCCAAGCACATCATCCTCTTCTTCATCCACGTGCTTGGCTTTTCCTTTGCCGTTGCTTTTTTTATTGGCGGCAGCAAAGACGCCAAACGTGTCGTCATCGTCTTGGATCGTTTCTTGTGCCGGCGTTGCAGCGCGTGACGTGACCACTGCAGAACTCGGCCGAGGACTCTCTGGTGGCGGTGGAAAGTAACTATCATAGCGTTGCGGCTCTGGCCGTTCGCCATTGATAGCGGCAAGGAGTTCTTCTGTGGTTTCAGTATCTGTCTTGCGCAAAGCGAACCCCGGCTCCGTTTGCTGTAGCTGCGTTACAATCGGCAACGCCGTAGCTGATTTGAATGGGTTGTTAGTCCCTGGGGCAGCACGTGCGAGACCGAAATGCTGATCGAGCAGTTGAGCCTGCTGCTGCTGGGCGGCCTCCTTTTCAGCCTGCAGTGCTTGAGCGCGTGCGGCAAGGGACGTGCCCGCCAGCTCATCGGCTGGTTTCTTGCCAAAGTTGACAAGGCCACCAAAGGAATCGGCGGCAGCAGCTGGCATTTGCCTTGCTGGCGATGCCGTCGCTGTTCTATTGGGCGTTGCGGATGCGCTCAATCCATTCGACAAGGAGCTGAATGGATTATTTTGCCGGGCAGGGGCGGCGGAGGCTTTAGCTGGATGAGCGTTGATAGGTTTGTCTTGCCATGAGAGGTCAAGCAGGTCGTCCATGGCGTCTAGTCCTCAAGCAGTGATAGAAGCATGCACTGCGCTGAATTCAAAGCAAATAAATAGACGGCAAGGTCAAGAGGGTCTTTGAAGCTGAGAGTTATAGAGAAGCTCTTTTGATATGTTCAGCAGCTCTAGCCTAGCCAAGCTGTTGTCTGGCAAGTCTTGTCTTGGATGGGTCTATACACTTGTACGTATACGTACTGGTAGATGACGCGCGATGACTGTTGGACTCAGTTGGAGCGTGGGATTTAAAGAATAAGATAATGAGACAGAAGCACGTGCTTCCCTGCCAGGGTTCCTCCCTCTCTTGTCCCTCGTCCCTCGTCCCCCGTCCCCCTTCTTTGGAGACTCTCCCTCCCTCGCTCCCTCTTCCAGTCTATCGCCGCTGCATCTTCCCCCATGCAAGCGCAGTCTCCCAGAAGGACAGAAGGACGAAAGAACAGAAGGAGAGACTGACTCTCTGCATAGCAAAGGCGCATAGCACAAGAGGCACATCCCCTGTCGTCTTGCTCCGTTCTCCTTGTCTTGCACACACTGACTGTCGTCCACGTAAGCAGGTCGTTGCCTACATCCACAGGCAGACTCCCACCTCTGACCACCGCGGTGTCAAGCTTCGCTCACTGACAGACAGACCTGTTCGTACAGAGCATCCTGCTTGCATCATGAGTACGCAGCGCTCTCCAGACTCTGTCGCCCAAGCGACGCAGATTGCCGCTGGCTCTGTTGAAGTTGGCAATAGTATCGCACCTGCTACCTCACCGCTGGAGGAAGACACAGCCGGTCAGAGACTCAAAACAGCAGACGCAGCAGCAGCAGCCAATGCGGGTCTTGGTGCGCAGTCGATCGAGGGCGGTCAAATCTTGCAGGACGACGCGCATGGCGGCAAGAAGATGCATGCTCGCTGTGTTGTGCAATGAGTGTCGTTCCATGTCACGTTCCTCTTGGCATCGCACCCATGGCGCACGCTTCCCAGTTCTTGCGTGGCGGTCTTTCGTGGTTGCTTTGTTGCTTGCATTGGCTGCATGTGTCGTCGGCAATTGTAATCACCTATACAAAAGGCAACGGATCCATTGCACCTTATTGTTGCGTCCTCGCTCTACTTCCTGTCCTTCACAAGGTCTAGCAAGTTTGGCTGACTCAGCGCTGCCTTGGCTTGCGGTCATCGGACGCTGTCGGCAAGAACAGACTCATCGTGCGGTTTCTTCAAGGCATTTTCCGTCTGTTGAGCCCGTCCGCTCTACCATGATGTCTATCAACCTATCTGCTTTGTCAGACACGCTGGCAGACCTCTTCTGTGTTCGTTGACCACTCGATGCCTGCTGTCCAGCACCCGGTCAGTCATCACTGACGTCTTCTCAAACTCACGTTGGCCGGCGCATGCCCTCTCTGTACACGGCCGGGTCTATGACCCTCTTTGACGCGTCCAGGGCCCGCCGACGACCACTTTGACGCGCTTCTACGCGTCGTCCCATGGATCTTTTGTCGTTCATCGCCAGTCTTGTACACTTGACCTGCCTCTCTGCCCCTTGTAGCACAGTTCTTCATTCTCCATAGATCCGTCTCCGTCCCTTCCTCTCTCCCTCTGACACATCCTCTTTGATCTCGTCGTGCCGTCTCTTCCGTCTCTCTGACCAACACACACAAAAAGCAGCCACCAGGCCGACCCGCAGCAAACGCCCCCGTACACCGTTGCGCCGCCTCGTCTCTGCGTTTACAGCTTGCCGAGAGACAGCGCAAGGCCCTTGAGCACATCAACCTCTATTGAAACCGTCTGTGAGTCATTGTACGGCCGACGCTTTCGCCGGCTGCCAAAGCATGGGTAAGTCCCCTCCCGCCTCTGTTCTTCTCTACTGCCAAGCCCGACTCTTCTTTGCGCTCTGTCCAGATGCTCGATCGGCGCCATGGCTTGTACAAGGACTGCCTTGCAAGGACACAGGAGGCGGCATTGGCTGGGTCAGCGATCGCGACTTGAGAAGACGTCTCGACGACGCGTTGCACGGGTTCCTGGCGCGGAGACCACCTCGAGCGTCCAAGTCGCACACGCAGAGAGACGATCAGACTGCAAGAATCATGCTGACCATGTCTAGAGACTGCTACGACACCTGCAAGTCAAGGGCCCCGTCCTGCTGTGCCAGAGCCGACGACGGCCATTGCGCCGTCGATCGAATCACACACGCTTACCCAGGAGGCGCCCAAGGACAGTCAGCCGGCCGGTTCGCCTGATGAAGAAGAGGACCTCTCGGCCGGCGAGACCCATACCGACTCTGTACCCGACCAAGACATGGATCAAGACCTCTCCGACGCTGCCGATGACCTCGTCGAGGAAGACGACGAGGAGGATGAGCTGAGTGCGCCGCCGACAGATGACGAAGATGCCGATGAAGATTTCGCACCGACGCGGCGGAAAAAGACGACGCAAGGCCATGCGCGAGCCAAGCCCGTGATTCGCAGCGACGATGAGGATGAGGATGAGGATGAAGTCTATGACAAGACGAAGCGGAAAGCTGCAAGACGTATGTTCTTTCTCCATGTGATACAAGAGACTAACAAACAGCCGTCAGCAAGGTGCCTTCAAGAGCCGTTTCAGAGGACGACGACAGCGACTTTGAGCTCGGTCGTCGCAAAAAGAAGCGTCGCCTGACACGCAAGCCTGCCGCGCGTGCCTCACCAGACAGCGACACGGCCTATCGTCGTCCGGGCGTCAACTATGCCGAGAATGACAATGACGATGACTTGCTTGAAAGCGACGAAGAGGTGTCGTACACGTATGTGGCGCCGACGTCAAACGAGAAGCAAGATGCCATTGAGATGGTGCTCGATCATCAACGCATCGCGACAGACGACCCCGAGTCTGCGGCGAAAGAGATTGATCCAAAGCAAAACCTTGAATACCTCATCAAGTGGCAAAACTACTCGCATCTACACAACACCTGGGAGACGCACAGCTTTCTAACAGGCTTCAAAGGCAGCAAGCGTGTCGACAACTATATTCGGCAATTTGTCGTGATTGATGCCGAGATTCGTCAAGACCCTGCCACGACGCGCGAGGATATAGAAGCGATGGACATTGAGCGCGAGCGACGGCGCGAGGCCCTCGAAGAGTTCAAGTCAATCGATCGTATTGTCGATGCGCGCGAGGGCGACGAGGTGACCGAGTATTACGTCAAATGGAAGCAACTCTACTACGACAACTGTACTTGGGAAAAGGCATCCGACTTGCGTGATGAAGGACAACCTTTTGTCGATGCCTTTTTGGATCGTGCTAGTTCAGCCATGGCGCCGGCGCTCAGTCAAACGTACACGGCGACGAATCGGCCCAGATTCAAGAAGCTCGAGAAGCAGCCAGGCTATATTACGGGCGGCGAGCTGCGTGATTTCCAATTGACGGGTGTCAACTGGATGGCCTACCTCTGGTCCAAGAATGAGAATGGTATTCTTGCAGACGAGATGGGTCTTGGCAAGACTGTACAAACAGTCGCCTTTTTGTCTTATTTGGTCCACGGCCTACGCTTGAATGGTCCATTCCTGGTGATTGTGCCCTTGTCGACGGTGCCCGCTTGGCAAGAGACGCTGGCGCTCTGGTCGGCCGACCTCAACTGCATCACCTATCTCGGCAACACCAAGGCGCGCGAGACGATACGAGATTATGAATGGTATGCGCGTGGCAGCCGCAAGCCAAAGTTCAACATTCTCTTGACCACCTATGAGTACATTCTCAAAGACCGTGCCGAGCTTGGTAGCATCAAGTGGCAGTACATGGCGATTGACGAGGCGCATCGACTCAAGAATGCCGAGTCGCAACTCTACGAGGCCCTGCGCGAATTCAAGACGACGAATCGTCTACTCATCACGGGTACACCGCTGCAAAACAACATCAAGGAACTCGCAGCGCTGATTGACTTTCTCATGCCCAACAAGTTTGAAATCTCGCAAGAAATCAATTTTGAGACGCCAGATGAGCAGCAGGAAGAGTATATTCGCGACTTGCACAAGCGGCTACAGCCTTTCATTCTGCGGCGTCTTAAGAAGGATGTCGAAAAGTCGTTGCCATCCAAGTCAGAGCGCATCTTGCGCGTCGAGTTGGCAGATTTGCAGCAGCAATACTACAAAAACATCCTGACGCGTAACTACACTGCCCTCAACGCCGCTTCAGGTCCAGGCGCTCAACACAACCTGCTCAATGTCATGGCCGAGCTCAAAAAGGCGTCCAATCACCCGTACCTCTTTGACGGCAGCGAAGCGACCTTCATGTCGGTCGCCGGTGGCGAGCAGAGCCGTGACGATGTTTTGCGTGGCATGGTGATGAATTCAGGCAAGATGGTCCTGCTCGACAAGCTATTGACACGTTTGCGTAAAGACGGCCATCGCGTGCTCATCTTTTCACAAATGGTACGCATGCTCGATATTCTCTCCGACTACCTCTCTCTGCGTGGCTTGCCCTTTCAGCGGCTTGACGGTACGGTGCCGGCTGCAACCCGTCGTATTGCTATTGACCACTACAATGCGCCCGATAGTCCAGATTTTGTCTTTCTGCTCAGTACGCGCGCTGGTGGTTTGGGCATCAATTTGATGACGGCTGACACGGTGGTTATTTTCGACTCTGATTGGAATCCACAGGCCGATCTGCAGGCCATGGCGCGTGCGCATCGTATTGGACAAAAGAATCACGTCATGGTCTATCGACTCGTCTCAAAAGACACAATCGAGGAGGACGTGCTGGAAAAGGCAAGGCGCAAGATGATTCTCGAATACGCCATCATCTCGCTGGGTGTCACCGACAAGTCGCATCTCAAAGTCAAAGACGGGCTCTCCACCAACGAGCTCAGCGAGATTCTCAAGTTTGGTGCGTCCACCATGTTTCAAAAAAATGATAATCAAAAGAAACTGGAAGACCTCAATCTCGATGATGTCCTCGAGCATGCCGAGAATCACGATACGACGGGCGATGTCGGCGGCGCGTCGATGGGCGGCGAAGAATTCTTGAAGCAATTTGAAGTCACCGACTACAAGGCGGACGTAACGTGGGACGACATTATTCCTGCCGACGAACGTGCCAGAATCAAGGAAGAAGAGGAGCGTCGCCGTGAGCAGCTCTTCCTTGAACAGGAAAAGAAGAGTGCGCTTGGCCGCAAACGCAAGCCAGGTCCTGACTTTGTTGATAATCTGCCGCCTGACACTATCCTGCGCAAAAAGGTGGATCACCACGAGCCTGAGGAACGCTCGATTGGCGAAAAGGAGGTGCGCAACATCTACAGAAGCATCATCAAGTATGGCAGTCCGCGCGAGCGTTGGAACGACATTGTCAAGGACGCCGACGTGGCCGAGTTTGAAGAGGCCGATGTACGCCAGGTCGTGGATGACTTGTTTGAGAGCTGCAAGACGGCGGTGCGCGAACAGGCTGCGCGCGACAAGACGTCTGATAAGCCATTGCTGTTGAAAAAGAAGAAGGCGTTGCTGCTCGAGGTGCGCGGCGTGCGCAATTTGAATGCTGAAACGTTCTTGCAGCGCTCCACCGACTTGAGCCTGCTGCGCAAGTTGGCACTCGACAAGACGCCCAAGCAATTTCGACTCACGGCGCAAGTCAAGCCTGTCAAAGACTGGACTTGTACCTGGGGTGTCCGCGAAGACTCGATGCTCCTCTACGGCATTGATCGCCACGGGTTTGGC
The DNA here is from genome assembly GCA_003717165.1 of Protomyces inundatus. Classification (NCBI taxonomy): domain Eukaryota; kingdom Fungi; phylum Ascomycota; class Taphrinomycetes; order Taphrinales; family Protomycetaceae; genus Protomyces; species Protomyces inundatus. The sequence continues at coordinate 19,417 of QXDR01000415.1, read as the reverse complement.
TCATGGGCCAACATCCAAAACGACGCGGAGCTTGATATGAAGGACAAGTTCTTCTTGGAGGATCCTCGCAATGAGGAAAACAAGGGCAAGGATATGCCAGCGGCCGTACATCTCGTCAGACGTGCCGAGTATCTTTTGAGTGTCGTGCGCGAAGATGAAGAGAGTCGCGCACGCGGCGACATGCGGCGCTTCGTCAAGCCACAACCAAAGAAGAAGGCTTCGCGTGACTCGGCGAGTCCTGCACCTACGAAACGGTCCAAGACGGCTGTCAGCAAGGTCAAAAAGAGCAGCAATGGAGCAACATCACCGCTTGTGACAACGACAAAGCGAGAGCTTGTGGAAGACGTAGAGTACGAGTCGATGGACGAGGATGCCTGCAAGGCAATTATGAAAGCTGTCAAGGATCCGCTCAGACGACTGCGCCGCGCTGGCAATGAGCTCAAGGAGGATGAACTCAAACATTGTCTCAAGGAGGTCATGGGCCAAGTGGGTGCTTTCATTGACACGCAGATTGCAAGCTCTAAAGACCCAAAGCTTGAGAAGCATCTCTGGGTATTTGTCACCTACTTTTGGCCAACAGACGTCGATTACAAGCGCCTGTTGAAGATGTATACACGTTTACGCGAAGGCAAGCACAAGGAGCGTGCTGTTTAGGTCTGGCGTCAAGCTAAGCTTGCAAGGTTCAAAAGGTTTTATTCCTGTAGTCATTTTGGTAGCATTGATCTGTGACTGCTCCATTTCCCTTCGATCTGAATCTCGGTAAGTGCCGCTGTCAGTCAATCATCTCACGCTCTTGCTCACCTCAACAGCTCTCGGCACTGAGTCGGCACTCGGTAGGGCTCGTTTCTTGCACAATCGGCTTTCGGGATCTGGAGTCTGGAGTCTAGCCGGCCTGAAGCGAGTTGCGGGCCCAGATCTACGCTCCAAGTCGCTGTAGCTCGAGGCTCAAAAGGAGATAGACGATTGTAGCTCTGAAATGTTGCACAGACACAGGACGTCATCACTCGTCCGACCGTATCTTGCTGCCATCGCTTCAAGCAAGCGCACAAAGCAGCAGCTTGTTATCAAGGCCTTTTCCTACAGTAGTCTCTCCTCCAGGCTTCAGGCCTCTGCGCATTCTACCTCAGTCGCGACGCCCATCGAGGGCCTTGCAACAGACATGGCTCCTATGCTTGACCGCAAAACCATCAATCCGAATGTGCTGAATGCCTCTTATGCCGTTCGCGGCGAACTCGCCATCAAGGCCGAGTCGCTGCGTAACGAGCTCAAGGAAGGCAAGAAGCATCCTTTCGATAGCGTCATTTACGCCAATATTGGCAACCCGCAGCAGCTCGACCAAAAGCCGCTGACCTTCTTCAGGCAGGTTGTCTCGCTTTGCGAGTACCCGGCTTTGCTCGAGAAAGGCAACAACGAAGTCACCAGCAAATTGTTTGCGCCCGATGCCATCGAGCGCGCCAAGACGCTCTTGAAAGAGATTGGTTCCGTCGGCGCCTACTCGCAATCGACCGGTGTCCCACTGATTCGGCAGCATGTCGCCGACTACATCACGCGCCGAGACGGCGACTCAGTACCCAAGGCATCAGTCGACGACATCTTTCTCGTCGCCGGCGCGAGTGCCGGTGTGCATTTGCTCATGCAGCTCATGATTTCGAGCAATGATGTCGGCATCATGATTCCTATTCCGCAATATCCGCTCTACACGGCCGCTCTTGCACTCTATAATGGTACGCCTGTACCCTACTATCTCGAGGAGGAGTCTGGTTGGTCGACAAGTATTGACAGTGTCAAATCTGCTTACGAAGAGGCCCGGAAAGGTGGCAAGGAGCCGCGCGCTATTGTTGTTATCAACCCTGGTAATCCTACAGGTGGCTCACTCGAAGAAAAGGACATTAAAGAAGTGCTTGAGTTTTGCAAGGAAAAGAACTTGGTCTGTATGGCAGATGAGGTCTACCAAGCCAACGTCTTCCCCGACTCGCCGCCTTTTGTATCCTTCAGAAAGGTGTTGCTGTCCAACAAACACCTCGAGGGCGTCCAATTGGCATCGCTTCATTCAACGAGCAAAGGCATGGTCGGCGAATGCGGTCAGCGTGGCGGCTATCTCGAGCTGCTCAACTTTGGCAAAGAGGCCCGTGAAGAACTCTACAAGGTGGCCTCCATCAACTTGTGTGCGCCCCTCGTCGGTCAGATTGTTGTCGACTGCATGGTGAAGCCGCCTGTTGAGGGCGATGCGTCTCATGAGCAATTCAGCAAGGAGCAGAAGCACATCTTCTCGACACTGCAGTCACGTGCCATGAAGCTCTACGAGACATTTGAGAAACTCGAGGGATTCGAGTGCCAGAGGCCGCAAGGAGCCATGTACCTCTTCCCGCAGCTCAAGCTACCGCAAAAGGCGATTGACGAAGCCAAGAAGCAAGACAAGTCACCCGATGCCTTTTACTGCATGGCACTCCTTGAACAGACAGGTATCTGTGTCGTGCCTGGCTCTGGCTTTGGTCAAAAGGAAGGCACCGTGCACTTCCGAACGACCTTTTTGGCGCCTGGTGATTTTGGTGAGCGGATGGAGAAGTTCCACAAGGAATTCATGAAGCAGTACGCATAGACCACTCACTCTCAATATCGCTAGCCATCTAGAACTTTAGCCATCTCTATGACCTTGATATGAAAAGACTCAAGCTCGATGGAAGGCAACGCCTGTCTTCGTATTTCCTGCCGAGTGGCACAAAGCAGCCTGCTGCAAATGATTTGCCAGGCCATGCTCTACTCGTCGAGACGGGCTTCGTGAGACCTTCAACGGCGGGCATCTTTACGCTCTTGCCGTTTGGTCAACGCGTCATTGACAAGCTCGAGCGAAGAATAGACCATGCAATGCATTCAATTGGCGCTAGTAAGCTGGCCATGCCGACATTGCACAGCAAATCGCTATGGCAAAAGACGGGTCGCTGGTCAAACCCTGAGCTTTTCAAGCTAGCGGATCGCAAGGGCTCCGACTACTGTCTTGCACCTACGCACGAAGAATGCGTCACAAAGCTCGTCGCGCATGAAGTCAATGGGTATAAAGAATTTCCCATACGGCTCTACCAAATCACGCGCAAGTATCGTGACGAAATGCGGCCGAGAGGCGGCATGCTGCGCGGCAAGGAGTTCCTCATGAAGGATCTCTACACGTTTGATGACGGCAAAGAAGCTGCCACATTGAGTTATGAGCAAGTCTCGGCCGCATACAAGACCTTGTTTGAGTCGCTCGAGATGCCCTATTTTGTGGCCAAGGCCGACAGCGGCAATATTGGCGGCGATTTGTCGCATGAGTACCATCTACCGAGCCCGGCCGGCGAGGACACCTTGCTTCATTGCCCCTCCTGCAGCTTGGTTGCCAATCAAGAACTCGCCACGACACAGCTGCCTAAAAATGACCAAGAAACCCAACGGTTTGCCCACGCAGGTTTCCCAGACACCATCTTCTTCGATGTGCGATTGCCAAAAGGTCGTTCGGCCAACATGCTCCAGGTGGAGCGGTCAGCAAAGCTATGTGATGCGTCAGTCACCAAGCTAATGCCTGTTGCTGCACCTGATCAGTTAGGCTTTGGCGGCCATCGACCCGGCGCAGTCATCTACACGCTCGACTCGGCCCAATGCCTCCAAGTTGAAGCACAGGATCCGTGTCCCGCCTGCAGTACGCCACTCGAAGCTGTCAAGTCGATCGAAGTCGGTCACACATTCCATCTAGGTACAAAGTACTCCACAAAGCTCAACCTCACCTACAGCACACGCGAGAATAAGCTTGCACATCCCGAGATGGGATGCCACGGCATTGGTGTTACGCGACTCATGGCGGCACTTGCAGAGCTCAAGCGAGACGACGTCGGGCTTCGTTGGCCGACGGGCTTGGCACCGTTCGAGACGCTGATTGTTGCCGCCGATGAAACCATGACGCTTGCAGAACGCTTACACGATCGGCTGCCGGACGCCGTCATTGACGACCGGACGGGCAAGGGCCTCATGTATCGAGTCAAGGAGGCACAGCGGCAAGGCATTCCGCGCGTTATTGTCCTAGGCAAGAGTCTTGAACAGGTTGAAGAATTGGATGAGCAATGGGTCGAGGTGGCGGAACGACCACAGATTTCTAAAAAGCTACCGCGTGTTCTAGTCAAAAATCTCTAGAAGCCTCGAAAGGTAGACGGATTGCGTCCGCGATCATTCTCTTGTAGTTTATCAGCCCATGCCCGGAAGCCGACCGCTTGTAGGATGCTGATTTGCAGTGCCTTTGCCTGTTTCACTTCATCGCCTTTTAGTTCTTTGATGACCAGATTCTCGAGTGCCAGACCATAAAGCTTTCGTGCCTTGTAGTACTCTGCAAGCACCAACTTTTGCGACGGCGAAGCTTCCTTGGACCATCGCAAGACGTGCTCAAATGCTTCAGGCTGCTTCTCTTCCCCTTGAGCCTTGAGCAAGACCAGATGCGCTTTGAGCAGCAAGGCCCGTCGTCGTGTCATCTCCCGGTCCTGATCCTTCTCCTCCTTAGTTTCGAGTTGATGCTGCATGCCAAAGTATTGAGCTATGGCATTGGCGTCAATCAAGTCGACAATACCGGCTGCTGTCTGTTGTCGCGCTTCCTTGCCGTCTGCAGAGGCATCGCCATGTTCAAGATAGGCGCCCAAGGCCTGCAAGTCACGAGGATGCGAGTCAGCTAAAGCCTTGAAGAAGGACTGCTTCTCGGTCGAATCCGTCAGACCAGCACCCATCTCGATTTGACGCTCCATCATGGTCTTTTGTGGCTTGTCGTCGTCTTCCTCGGGCTTGGCTGGTGGTGCCAGATGGTAATGAACCGGTCGCTTGGCCTCATCGCCGAGTGTAATGTCGCCCGTCAGCACATCTCCAGCCGAGGCCTCCTTGGGTGCATCATCGCCGAGATCGTTCGACACGGCAAACGAGATGGACTTGCCCTTGCCAAGCTTGTGATTCTTGAAGTCCGATGGTGATCCGCCCCAGACATCTAGAAAGCTTGTATAGATCGGCAGCGAGACTTGCTTCTCAAGGGCAGTCTCGATTACAATGATGCTCTTCTTGGCCTTTTCGAGAACTGCCTTGCTCTTGTGCACGAGCTCGACACGGATCGTGTAGGTGCCCTTGTCAAACTTGTGCTTTTCCGGATAAGCATGGCCAAAGAAGACGAGATTTTTCTTATCATCGTAGACGGCAAACAGGTTCGAATACAAGGGCGATTCATAGAGCAAACCACTGATGGGCAAGATGAATTGCGATTCGGCATCGCGACCAAAGGTGGTCGAATACTGCAACGTCAAGCTGAAGAGCTTTGCTTCGTCCTCGAGCACGTCCCGCTCGCCAAGCGGTGCAATGGCAGCACTGGCAGGACGCAGATGCTTGCGGATCATGCTGAGTCGGACAGCTGGCTTGAAGGTCTCAATGCCAAGATGCGACGTCGCCTGAAGCTGCACATAACCGGACCCACCCGTGATGCTGAGGGTCTTGCCATAACTTCCATCCAGGCCAGAAAACTCGAGCGTGATCTGCACCTGTGCCGGTCGATCGGCAATCGAGCTCCAGAATTGAGCAAAGCAAAGCTCTGCGGTGCCTTGCACGAGGCTGACGGTCTTGGTTGCATCCGGCGATTGAGCAGAGTCGGTCAGGTTCTGAACAAATTGTTGAGAGGTGTGTGTGCGACGCTTGTTGTGCTCAAATTGCGTGATGGCGGTCCAGAGTTGAACAGGCGTGCTGACGTCTTGCGTGGCGACCGAGACCTTGACGGCGGTGACGCCAGCTGGAATGGCCAAAAAGTGACGATCGACGACGCCGCTCTCGAAGGCGTGCTCAAAGGTCATTTTGCGCTCGATTGGCTCAGGCTTGATGACGGTGACCGGGATGCTAAACAAGACTTTGCCATTCTGCAAGGCGTCGACAGACGTGATGTGGAGGCCAGTCGTCAGCTTTTGCGGGTTGACCTTGACTTGCAGGCTGCGGCCGGCATAGGCCATGTGCATCGTCTTGGCCACCTCGACCCAAGCCGCATCACATCGCAGGTTGAGAAATCCTTCAAACTTGAACTTGTCGTGGGTCGCCGTCTCTCTGATGAACGGACGCACATCCACTTGAAAGACTTTGGCGCCATGCATGTCGTCCAGCTCGCGCATGAGAATACCGCGTTTACCATGTACATTAACGTCAAAGTACGTTTCGTCAAGTCCCTCTGCTTGAAGGTCTTCGTAGGCGGCCGGCACATCAAGCAGGCCAACGTTGAATTCATCGGCAACATCAACAGCCGTACGCTCAAGTGCGCGTTTGATGCTCGCAGGACTTATCTGACGCTCTTCCTGCTTAAGTCCAGAGAGCATGAGTGCAACAGCACCAGCACAGTGCGGACTACTCATGGAGGTGCCATTGTATTGTGCGCTGCGACTCAGCGTGTAGGGCGGGATACAGGTAGTGGCACCGCCGGGTGCGTAGATCGTAACGCCCTTGTCGCCATCTGGGCTTGGGCCACGGGATGACCAGGTAAAGGCGAGATTGCCTTCTTCTTTGCGGAGTGCATACTGAGCCAAGGCCATTTCGCGCGAGACATAGGCGCCTACCGAGATGACTGAACTCGTCATGCCACCAGGACAGCCAACGGTTGATACACCAGGTCCGTTGTTGCCGGCCGAGATGACACACGTGATGCCATGCTTGCGAATAACAACGTCACGGAGGTATTCCATGGCAGGGCCGTCGTTGCAGAGATGCGCGTCTTCGCCATAAGACATGTTGATGATGTCTACTTTTTGTCGAATGGCTTCATTCATGGCGCGCATGAAGGATTGAGACGTCTCGATTGAGCCAAGACGCGAGTCGCCGATTTTGAGCGAAATGAGCTGCGCACCGGGAGCGACGCCATGGAGCAGTGGATTGTCGTGGTGAGCGGCGATAATGCCGGCGACGTGCGTGCCATGCGAGCCTGCATTGCAGACAATCGAGAGGACATCGTCGTCATAAAAGTTGAACGAGTAGGACATGAGCGAGGCGTCGCTAAAACTGGACCACTGCTGAGAGTGTTTAAATGCATTCATCGGCTTGCTGTTGCTCAAGTCGCCAGATTCACTTGTATCGATAGCGGCCCAGGGCAAGCCTTCCTTTGGCTTGAAGACGACAACATCGTAGAGTGGGCCCGGGTCTTGATAGCTGTCGAGCAACCCCTTCAGTGCCTTTTCCAACGCTTCCTTGTCCTTCTTTGATGATTCAGATTTCAAAGCGACCGCCTCGCATGCACTGTGCTTGTGGAGGAACGCCCGCTTGCGTTCTTCAGTGATGCGCTTGACGAGCTCAGAAGGCCATAGCTCAAAGACGCGCTTGAGTCCGAGCTGCCAGATGCCTTGACCCTTTGCAAAAGAAGCAGGAATGGTAAGCTTGCGACCAGAGAGCCCTTCAAGCTGAATGCCGCCATCGACCTGCTGCACCTTGTCCTCTGCCACCGTGGTCAAGGCCACATCGCCTGAGCCTGAGCAATCGACCAGGTCAAGGATTTTAGGTGCGCCAGTTGTCGTCTTTTCAAGGCCAACTGCACCTGGATCAATGCCTGTATCAAGGACGGCCACCTTGATGCCGCGCCCGTCATAGGTGGGGTACTGCTCTAGAAAGGCATCTACTTTGGTCTCGCGCTTAGGTTGCAGAGCTACTGCTGGATTTTTGAGCGTCATTGTACTGCAGCGCCTAAACAAGCGTTGCATGCAGGTGCAGCTCTTTTCTATCTACTTATAGTAGCTGTGACCAAGTCCTAGGCTGCGACGAGTAGTGGTTGTGGAGTTGATGTCGTCAGCTGTTTGACGTTGGTTCATCTGCTCAAGTCGCGAAATGCATTTAAAACACAACAAGCAGAGAAGGACGCGACCATCACCAAACTATAAGCTAAAGATTGAAGGATAAAGAGATGGCCTGCTTCAAAGGCATCCATTTTCTGACAGATGGAGATATTACAGACGCGTCTCTACTTGAAGACAATGGCGCAAAACGCGTGTCGGAACAGGAAGTTCCAGGACTTGCCAGTCCAGTCTATCTCATCACATCAGACTATCACGCGCCTCTGTCACTGACATGCCAACAGATGGCTCATGTTCAGCTCGTGTCTCCTGCCTGGATCCAAACTTCCTTGACACGCGGCCGTTTGCAAGACCCAAAGCTCTTTTCGCCAGACCCGCGCCAGTTCTTTACAGGTGTGGTCATTTGCTGCAGTGAGTTGCCGACTGGCGACAAGGAGGCTATCTATGGCGGCGTCTCGGCATTGGGCGGCGCATGGAATGAAGAGCTGACTAAGGCCGTGACCCATATGGCTGCCTTGACGCTCAACAGTGCCAAGTGCAAACGAGCCATGAGTGCCGGTATCCAAGTCGTCTTGCCACACTGGATCGATGACTGCCTCCGTCTACGGCGGCGTATCCCTTCAGAGCCTTATACGTTCCCCGAACCCAAGATTCTCGAGACCAATTTGAGCGAAGGGGCACCGCGCGCAACGCAAGACAACTTTGACCACCTCAAAGACTTTTCCTTTGAACTCGATGCGCTCAAACTGGCCACTGAAGAAGACATCTTTGGTGGCAAGCGCGTCTATCTCGCTGATGACCTTGAACTTGGCGACCGACTGAGAGCTACAACAGCTACAGTGCTAGCAAACGCCAATGCCAAGCTTTCGGATACACTGCGCAGCGCCGACATTTACATTGGCCGCTTCCGTCAGGGCAACGCATACAAGCTCGCCGCCTGCGCCAACAAGATTATCGGCAACTGGGCCTGGCTTTACTATTGTCTCGCCAAAGGCCGCTTTAGCTCGCCGATGGACAATCTGCTTCATTATCCTGTCCCGGCTGCCGGTCTACCTGAATTCACCAACCTCGTTTTTACCGTCAGTAATTATACAGGTGTCGCACGCACCTTTCTCGAGCAGCTCATCACCATTCTTGGCGGCACGTATACACGCAGCATGTTGCCGACGCATACGCACCTGATTACGGCGCTCGAGGCTGGTGAAAAGTTTAACACGGCCAAACTCTGGAATGTCGAATGTGCCAACCATCTCTGGCTCGAAGATTGCTATGCAAAATGGATGGCCTTGCCGTGTACCATCAAATCGTATCAACACTGGCCGCGCGAGACGCATTTGATGGATTTAGTGGGAAGCACGCCGCTGGCGACGGAGGGCCTCTTGCCCTTCTTTGAGGATGAGCTCGAAGAGGAACAAGCACAGGAAACTGTCATGCCCAGTTCAAAAACTGTGGAGCCTGCAGCGGCCTCCTCGCCAACACCGGTCCTGCAGCCGATCCAATTGCAGCAGAATACACCTGTCCAGCCGCGTGTCTCGCCGCCAGGATCACGTCATTCCACCTCACGCAAAGCGTCCCAGGCGGCCGCATCAAAGCTACGTGACAGTATGCAAGATGCCAACAAGCATGCTCTGGAACTCAAGCGCAAGCATCCCGACTCGGCTACGCCCAGAAAGCGCGTCAAGGAGTCGACCGCCTCCAAACGGCTCTTGTTGACAGGGTGTCCTGAGATGACGGCGGCCATGGAGCAGACGTTGGCCGAGATGGGCGTCACGATTGTCGAGCAGGTGGCTGAGGCGACGCATCTGGTGGCACCGCGATTGGCGCGGACCAAAAAGTTTATTACGGCGATGCCAATTGCCGATAGCCTGACGTTTGTCAATTGGGATTGGCTCGTGGATGGTGTCAAGACGCGCAAGTTGGCGCGCGAACAGCTATACCCCATGGCAGTCCCTGAAGATCAAGACTGGGCCGAGCAATTTACGTTTGCAACCGTCAAGTCAGCTGCCAAGGCACTTCGCGCAACGGGTGGATTACTGCAAGACTGCCTTGTGCATGTCTCGGATGCCGCAGCCAATGTGGGCGGCTTTGACACGTACCGGGATATTGTCACAGCCAACGGTGGACAGTGCACCTTGTTTGGCAAACGTCACGATGTCCAGTGTGCGCGGCGTCTCATGATTGTGCTTGATGCACAAGATCCCGCGTTGACCAAGTGGCGACGCGAGAGTAAAAAGACGGCGGCTGCTGCTGGTGTTTGGCCTTGTTTTGACCGCGAATGGTTAATGCAGAGTGCCATGCGACAGGTTTGGATTGAGGGTCGAGAGATGAAGTAGGTAGACAGATCCCTAGGGAAGTAGAAGGCTTTACTGTGCGGACCTAGGTAGAATCAGGAGTAAGTCACGTGATTTCGACCATTTCTAGTATTGCATCCATATCGAATCAAGCGATTCGGAGTTCAAAAAGTCGATGTAGTATAGTGGTTAGTACTTCCGCTTGTGGCGCGGACGACTCGTGTTCGATTCACGACATCGACATTTTGGTTTATTTTATTTTTTGCCTTTAGAGTCTTCCTTGAATAGCTGGCATAGCGATCGCTCTCCCGGCTTCGTATCTATTTGTTTCCTATATCTCGTAGAAGATATAGAAGCTTTCTAGCGGATTGCCATCCTTGCTTGTGCCATCTGAGTTGTCGTCGACGACATGACGCGTCCAACACGACAATCACCAACGAGAACAAGCACAAACACAGACAAGAACAGCCATGACAGAAGCCGTGGATGAAAACAGCTTGCCGGCCATCCCCGATCTTCGACTGGCGACCTGCATTCATCATTTGGGCTCACCACACCTCGAACAGCTGCATGAAGCCGCCAATCGTACATTACAAGACGCGATTGCAGCCGATGATCTCGCGCCACTCTACAAGTACATTTACCAGGATCTTTCTTTGCCCGGGCTAGACGGGGTCTTTGATGAAGCGCGATATGACGCGATGGTGGAAAAGAACAAGGCCAAGCTGGCGGAGTTCGATGCACAATACCAGAAATGCAAAGAGGAAGAAGGCGATATGGAGATGCAGGCCGTTCAGCGTCAAAAAGCCGAATACCTCGCCAAGTTGTGTGATCATCAAGCGGCAAGCGAGGCGTACAAAGAAGTCTATGCGCAGACGGCGACAGCAGGACACAAGATTGATTTACTCTTTGCCCGCTTGCGTCTTTCACTCTTCTTCAACGATACGGCCACAACAACAGCCTTGTTGGCCGAGACGGCCGGCTTGATTGAGCTTGGCGGCGATTGGGACCGTCGGAACCGCTTAAAGGCCTACCGCGGCGTCTTTGAGATCTCGCGTCGCAAGTTTTCTGAAGCCGCCGGCGTCTTGCTCGATACGCTCTCGACGTTCACCTCGACCGAACTCTGCAGCTATGCCGATATCGTTCGCTATGCCATGACGGCGGGTCTGATTGCTTTGCCTCGAACAGAAATCAAGGCCAAGATGATGGATGCACCCGAAGTCCTTGCGTTGCAGGCCGAGATGCCTGATTTGGTCGCGTGCGTCAATAGTCTCTACCTCTGCGACTACAAGACCTTCTTTACATCGCTTGGTGCTGTTCAGCAGACAATGCTCGCTGATCGCTACCTCTGCGATCATGCAGGTTTCTATGTGCTTGCTCTCCGCATCAAAGCCTATAACCAGCTTCTCTCGTCTTACTCGAGTCTGTCCCTTGCAAGCATGGCGTCTTCGTTTGGCGTCTCGATCGAATGGCTCGATGCCGACCTCGCGCGCTTCATTCGCGGCGGCAAGGTGCAGGCTGTGATTGATCGAGTGGGGGGTATTGTCGAGACACGGAGTGCCATGGCAGGTGGTAAGTCGGCTCTGTATGAGCAAGTCATTCGTGAAGGCGACAAGTTGCTCAACAAGCTTCAAAAGCATCAGAATGCACTCGTCCTCTAGTCTAGTTCCGTCTCATAGCATCTTGACGATTCTCTCTACTTGCGCCTTTTGTAGCCAAGACGACGGGGTCGATGCTCATGCTCTCCCTCATCAAACGCATACACCTGCTGCATCTTGACATGATCCGATGAGATTTCTTGCGTTTCTGGCACAACCCCTTCACGATCCGGTCGTGGCTTGTCCTGTGACGCCTTGCGCGGCTTATCCAGCTTGTCCCGATTTGCACGCGCCTGCTCTAGCTGTGTCAAGCGCGTTTCCTGCTGCTTGGCAAGATTCTCCAACTCCATCATGGCGTAGGCTTTGCTTTGCAACAACGCTTCTTTTGCAGAGAGACTTGTTTCGAGCTTGCTGGCGGTTGTTTGCGTCTGTTTGAGTTCATTTTCCAAACGCATGACGAGCACCTCCTTGGCCGCCTGCCATGCTTGCTTTTCCTCCTCAAGTCGCTTGTCTTGCTCAGATACAAGCTTCTGGATCCGTTCTTGCAACGCTGTCATCTCGGCCTGCGCTTTAGAGAGCGCCGTCTCGTACTTGTCGCGCTGTGCAGCCAAGTCCGCCGCATGCGTCACCTGCAACGCACTCAATTGCGCTTGCATCTCAACCAGCTGTGTCGTAACAGCCGCCGTCTTGTCAGCCCGTGCTCCTTCCTCTGCAAACTGTGCCGCTTGTGCTGCTTGTGTTTCTTGAACAGCAACAAGCGCAAGCATCATTTCATCCGCCTTGAAGCATTGTGCATCCTTGCGTGCGAGTTGCGCCGCGTGTTGCTCTGCTTGTGTCGCCTGTCCTTGGAGTAGGTCCGTCACCTGTGCACGCAAGGTCTGGATTGTCGTCCGCGCATCCTCAAGCACCTGCGATTGCTGTACATGCGTCGATTGAAGCGTCTCAAATGCCGCTAGCTGGTCACGGACTTGCTCTGAATACTGCAGCTGCTTTTGCGTGCCGTGTGCGAGCTGCTGCTGTGTCTGAAGCAGTGCTTGTCGTGCATGGTCTGCCTCACCGCGTTGCGTCGCTGCTTCGTCACGGAGTGCCTCCGTCACCTGCTTGCATCGCATCAACTCTGCCTGGAGCCCTTGCAAGGCATCGCCATGGCCATGCCACGTCGCCGCCATGCCTGCCACTTTCGTTTTGATTGCTTGCAGCGACTGTTGCTGCTGCCCTTGTTGACGTGTCGCTGCTTGAACTTGCTCTTGAAGCCGTGCACGGTCTGCCATCAAGTCTGCGAGACTCCCTTGCAATGCCCTTTGTGTCTGACAGCCTTGCTCCTTGTCCTCCTGCGCCATCGCCAATGCCGTCTGCAGACGTGTGTTTTCGTCACGCAAGCTGCGCATCTCATTAAAGACGACCGTTTCTGGATTCTCGCGACGTTTGGGACGTTTGCCAGGGACGGGTGTTAGTGCGGTAGCAGGAGGTGCAGGCATCGCTGTCGACGCAAGGGGTTCTTTGAAGGTAGGAGCGGGCGTTGAACAGGTCGAGGGAGGGAGCGTCGTTGCCTGCCAAGGCTGTATGGACCAGTCGTCTTGTGGCTGCTGCTGCTGCTGCTGCTCTGTGCGCTGCGTTGTCGTCGAGCGCAGTTGCTGCTGTTGCAAGCCAGGCGTCATGGCGCGCTTGACAAGATGCGAGGCAGGCGGTGTCATAGGTTGTGCTGGTTCAGCCGTCTTGGCACGGACACGTCTAGGTGTTGTTGTCGTGGATGCCACGCCATGCGCAGTCTCCGTGCTTGCTGCAGCTGCGGAAGACTGTGGCAAGGTGTCTGGCAACGGTATCTTGAGGGATGAGAGCTTTTTGCTTGCTCCTGGCTGACTTTCCTGGCGTTGGAGCTGCTGCGACTTGGTGGCACTGAGCAGTGGGCGAAGCAAGGGACGCTCCGTGCGCTTGCCCCAGACGGGTGGTGTGTCCATGGTCAGTCAGTCAATCAGTCAATCAGTCGCTTGAAAGAGGTCAGTAGAGCAGTGGAGTGATGCTTGTCGGTCTATCGATCTATAGCTAGGATGTTATGCCCATAGCTTATAGCAGTAACAGTGGAATAGCAGTAGGCGTGGCAGTGCCAATAGCAGTAGCACCAGCAGTAGCACCAGCAGTAGAGCAGAGTACCGTCGTCGTGGAGTAGCAGCGTCAGTCTCTCCCTCATCCTCCCTCCCATCCTCCTTCTCTCTTCTCTCTACTCTCCTTACATACCTAGGTCAAGACAATCTCCACCTGGTCATGCTTACCTAGATGCTTTCCTAGGTCAGCACAGTAGCTATAGCTCGTCGTCATGATCAGCCTGGGCGTCGGTCTCTCTCGCCCGATCATCTCCGAAAGCCGGGATGCTCGCAGTGGAAGCGGCGGACCCGTGAGAGAGATCCCGCCCACCGCCCATGGACCTGACGCTCGACCCCCAACGGCATCCATCAAGACTAGTGAGCCCATTGACCAGTGACCAAGGATCAAGACTTATTAAACCTACTCTATCAAAAAAATCATCATGGGACTCGTTGAACACCTAGGCGGAAAGACAGGCGTCATCTACGGAGATGATGTCCTCAAGACCTTCGAGTACGCACGCGAACACAAGTTTGCCATCCCAGCCATCAACGTCACCTCTTCGTCGACCGTCGTGGCCGCCCTCGAGGCTGCACGGGACGCCAAGTCCGCCATCATCCTGCAAGTCTCGCAGGGTGGTGCTGCTTACTTTGCCGGCAAGGGTGTCGACAACAAGGACCAAAAGGCCTCCATCTACGGTGCCGTTGCTGCCGCCCACTACGTCCGTCAGTTGGCTCCAGCCTATGGCATCCCCGTCATCATGCACTCGGACCACTGTGCTAAAAAGTTGCTGCCTTGGCTCGATGGCATGCTCGATGCCGATGAGGCCTTCTTCAAGCAGACGGGTGAACCTCTCTTTTCATCGCACATGATTGATCTCTCGGAGGAATCCAAGGAGGACAACATTGCCGCTACGAAAAAGTACCTCGAGCGCGTGACGCCTATGAAGCAATGGCTCGAGATGGAGATTGGCATCACGGGCGGTGAAGAAGACGGTGTCAACAATGAAGATGTCGACAACAATGCCTTGTACACGCAACCTGAGGACATTTGGGAGATTTACCAGGCTCTTTCGCCCGTCTCGCCTTACTTTTCGATCGCTGCCGGATTCGGCAACGTCCACGGTGTCTACAAGCCTGGCAACGTCAAGCTCCGTACCGAACTCCTTGCCAAGCACAACGAGTATGTCTCGCAGCAGCTCGGCGGTAAAGCCGGCGACAAGCCCATCTTCTTTGTCTTCCACGGTGGATCGGGCTCTGAAGTGTCGGACTTCCGCAACGCTATTGACAATGCCGTCGTCAAGGTCAATGTCGACACTGATTGTCAGTTTGCCTACACGATCGGTATCCGTGACTACATGCTCAAGAAGAAGGATTACCTCATGACCCAGGTCGGTAACCCAGACTCACCCGACAAGCCAAACAAGTCGCACTATGACCCGCGCAAGTGGGTGCGTTGTGGTGAAGAGACCATGTCGCAGCGTGTCAAGGTGGCGCTTGAGGATTTCCGTGCCGCCGGTACCCTTTAAGCTTAGCTTTTGATTCGGTACTTGTATAGCTCACACTCATAGTCAAGCTCATGCAGTTAAGAAAGAGAAGTCATTAAAGTATACTTGCAGTATGAATGCTGAACGCTATCATCATGGTCTCATCAATGTCTGTCAGGTTCGAAAGGATGGCTTACTCGGCATGCGATAGCTCGGCGCGTCGATGAAACAAGGCCAGCAACTCATCCATGCCCAACCTCACCATCTTGCCACCTTCACCCAATGCACTCTGCGCAATCGCCCGCTTCTTGTCTTGCAACGCCACAATCCGATCCTCGACCGTGTCTCGGACCGTCAACTTGAAGACTTTGACCTCGCGCGTTTGGCCAATCCGGTGGACGCGGTCAATCGCCTGTTCTTCAACAGCAGGGTTCCACCAGACGTCCATCATAAAGACGAGATGGGCAGCCGTCAAATTGAGACCGAGCGCGCCGGCTTTCAATGAACACAGCAAGACTTTGCAGTCTGGATCCGAGCGCAGTGCTTCAAGGGAGGCTTCGCGGTGCTTGTTGGGCATACTGCCATAGTACTTGACAAAGCGCACACCTTTTGCTTCAAGAAACGGCGCACACAGGTCAAGCATCGATGTCCACTGTGAAAAGAGAATCGCCTTGCCATCTTGCTCTTCGAGGATCTGCAGCATCTTGTCGACTTTGGCAGAGAGAGCGAGTGTCTTGAGTTGTACAACGGCCATACACTGTGCGCAGCGCTCGTCTTCACATTGGACAGAGCAGATTGAGCATTTCTTCGTGACAGAGACGGCAGAAAAGCCATTCACAAGGTCATCCATCTCATCCTTGACAACAGCGACCGCCCCGAGGCGAGCAGCCATCTCGTCCATCTCTTCCACTGCGCTCTTCTTGGTGTCTATCTCTGTCTTCTTGGCCGTGACACCTAGATCGACGCGATAATCAGACGGATCGAGCGCCTTGGTGACAAGCTGCGCATGGTTGCAAGCCTGGCGCAAGCGTTGCAACAAGACAAGCACACCCACATAGCCCAATTCACCATCTGCCTTCAATTCACGTAGACGCTCGTCGGCACGCGTCTCAAGACCCGTGTAAAAGGTACGCTCCGTCAGTGTAAAGTCAACGAGAACGTGCTCGACATTGCGCGGCGGCAAGGCAAACGCATCTTTGAGGATCGACTTTGTGCGGCGTAGCATAATCTTGGCCAACACGACACCGAGCCGCTTCATGGCCAATTTCGTTCGACCGCGTTTGATGGGACCTGAAATCTTTTCCTTGAATTCAGAAAACTCGTTGAAAGGTCGGATTTGTAGGAATCGCAGGAGCGAAAAGAGATCTTCGACCGAGTTTTGGATAGGCGTACCCGTCAAACACCAGCGCTTGACACCACGCAAGCCGCAAGCGGCCAAGGACATTTTGGCACTTCGGTTCTTAATGGTATGGGCTTCATCGAGCACGATACGATGCCAGGTAATGCCAAAGACGCCGCGTTCATTGTCAATCGTGAGAGCAGGGTTGTGTGTAGCATGCTCGCTAACAAGCACATGATAGGTCGTCAGAACAACATCATACTTGATGAATTCGCGAGGTCGTTTGCGTGAAGGGCCATGGTGGCGATAGACGGTCAAGTTCGTCTTGCTCTCAATCTCACCAGCCCATTGCTCAAGCAGCGAAAGCGGTGCCACCACGAGCGTACTCTTGACACATTTCTGATCAGTTGGCTTTGGCAGCGCAAGCATGAGTGCCATGGTTTGCACCGTCTTGCCGAGACCCATGTCATCGGCCAACAAGCCGCCGTTTGCTTTCGTCTCGCACAGCTTGAGAAAGGCAAGACCATCCACCTGATGCGGCATAAGGCGACACTTGAGACCTGCAACGCGATCCGTGCGCTCTTCATCGTTTGCTGCCACATCAAAGCCCGTGTTGAGAAAGTCCATCAGTTGAGAAGCAGCCTGTTCCTCATTCACCTGCTCATAGGCATAGTTGCGTTCCTCCATACGGCTAGCAAAAGTACTGCTGGATCCATGCGACTTGACTATATCGACAGCAGTTGAAGCGACAAGCATGGGCGGAAGGGGCTTGCGCTCCTTTTTGGATTTCGGCAAACGATCAGCGGGCGTCTCTCCAACTTTCGGCACACGAATAGGCATGGGCCCGGAGGATGGCTTGGCCATGCTCGATGAAGCAGGCTGCTGCAGAGTCTTGACGTCTACGCGCGCTTCTTTCTTCTTGAATGTTGGTAAGGAGGGCGTGCCAAGCGCGCGCTGAAAGGCAAGCGCCTCATCTACAGGGAATGAGGAGGGACTCTTATTCATCTGAGACTGAACTTTCGCCATCGTATCCTGCGGCGCGTGGCCAGCACGGAAGGGCTTGCGTTGTAGAAAGATGGATGGATTGGCTGCTGTTGCTGCTGCTGGCTTCTTGGTCAGGCGAGTGAGCGGGGTCTCTTGTGGACGCGGCTGAGAGGAGGCAAGCTTCCACCTGAGCGGAGAAGGCTGACCAAACTGGATCTTGTCTGCGTCAGCCATGGCATAGGCTTGGAGCTGATGAGAAGGCCAGGCAACTGGTTTGTTGTGAAGAAGTCTTTGTTTGTCGAGCAGTCGCGTCGTCTTGTCCAAGTTGGTTGTCAAAAGATGATAATAGCCGGGTTTTAATGGATTATAATGTTTCAAGCGAAGTCAGTCGACGTCGGTTGCGTAGTGTAGTGGTTATCACTCTTGGTTTTGATTCAAGCTCGAGAGTTCGAAACCCCAAGAATCCAAGCGACACGAGTTCGAATCTCGTCGCGACCTTTTTGCCGCCACCGCGGGAATTGAGCACTAAATGCATAATACATAATATGAAATACGGCATCCTGACGTCGTTCGAGGCAAATGTCGTCCGCCGCCTTCTAGATCTTTGAAACCATTTTGCAGAATTTGCCATTTCAAGCTTTGATCTGCAAGATAGGGAATGTGTAATTTAGTACTAAGGCAACCTATCTGATCTTACCAAGAAAACAAAATTACAAGTTTGCCACTCACATCCGCGACTCCTTCCTGCCTTTAGCGTGCGACTGCAACTAACTGACGCTGCATCTGTGTAATAGATCGCCTAGCACGGGCCTTTAGTAAGTGCACCAACAGTATAACTATCCTAAGAGGGTTCAAAAGATTTGTGAGTATGTGGGTTGCTAGATGAGGAATAGTGCCAGCGTGTCCGCTTGCTCTTATTCACTCATCAGACTCAGCAGGGGTAACCTTCGGAGCTACCTCAGGTTCCTCCTGTTTGTCTGTTTGTTGGAGTCAGTCGTATCTCGCACTCGCAGGCGTCCCCACGCGGCTCAACACTTCCGTATCCCAGACTTCTACCCATCGGGGTCATGGTCCGTGACAGAATTCCCCCCTCTAAGAGCTCGTCTCGAGTCTCCCAGAAGCACGATGGATAAGTCAGGATACCCACCGTAGATAGATCATTACCAACGGTCTCGGGAAGTGCAACATTCTCCACAAGATGACGTGGCTACTAGGTACGCGACGATAGTATGCAAGTTGTACAATCCGAAGATGATCTTGCGTGAGAATGAACAGTAGTACATGTACAGTGGACAACTGCCATAAAAGCGTCAGCACTTGAGCATCCGGCAAGGCTGTAAGAACCTTGAAGTATTTGTTAGCATGAACTGCTGTAGTTCTTTAATGCACATTCCGTGTGTGTCACAGAGTAAATATTCATATGGCCAGTCTGGTGTAATTGTTTGTCATCTGCATTGCTCGTTGACACTGAAGTCATACGCTTCATCGCGGAGCGCAGTAAAACGTCATTGTTTGTCATCTGTTACGCTCTTCAACCCTTGAGTAATACGCTCGTAGCGGAGCACAGGAAAATGTTATTGTTTGTCATCTGTTCCGCTCTTCAACCCTTGTGATCGGGTGATACGCAGCAGCGGAGCACAGGAAATATTAAAGCTGTTCTTCTGCCTTGCTCTTCAATCCCGTAGATTGTACACATCTTAGTGGAGCGCAGGAATATAAATAGCTTTTCTTCTGCTTCGCTCTTCAATCGCGTAGATTGTACACATCGTGGTGGAGCGCAGGAAATATCGATAGCAAACTGCGTCATGCCCGTAGGATCTTTTAGACGAGTG
>QXDR01000414.1:0-82931 GCA_003717165.1 Protomyces inundatus | reverse complement strand
ACGCACAGGCGAAGGCAAACCACAAATAGAGAAATGCACGTGATGATCGAAGGAGGCACAGCAGACACCAGCCACATTCCACAGATCATCCCTAGCTAGCTGCTAAAGCTATAGCTATAGAGCCTAGAAGTAGACTAGTCACTAGAGCAACAACGAGCTACGAGCTATAGCGCAGACTGTGCATCTACGCCAAGTACAACCCAAGCCGACCCAGCTCTTGCACATACACACCCAGTCTGCCAGAAGCCTGCATCGTCACGGCATGCTCCTCAGCCACAAGCACAGCCAAGGCACACGCCGCCTCGAGATCGCGCGATTCACGTGCACTATAGACGCCATGGAGTTTGAGCACCACCTGCGGCAGGTACAGCGTCTTGAGTGCCGTCATGTCTTGATAGGCAGCTAGTAGCTTGTTAGCATCTTCGTATTGCGATAGAACCAGGGCCATACCCTCCGACTCGGACAATCCGAGTTGTCCAGGATCACACCAAGAACCCTCGACCAGCGGCTTGAGCAACACGATACACGCTTGCCGGTGCATCGCCACGTCAGACGCCCACTGTCGCAAGGCCAACGGATCGCGTCGCCCATTGATTTCCTCAGGTCGCTCTGACAACGTCTGCTTCCAAGTCTCGTAGCGTGCTAGGCCGCCGCAGAGTGTGCAGTAGCCCGTATACTCAATCGCACGCTGCATCCGTACTTCCCGATCCTCAGTCCGCTCTTCATCCAGGTCTGCATCCGGCTCGCTAAAGACGAGCGTCGTATCCGGCAAGCGCTCGGCGAGTGTCTGTGCGGCGGTTAAATGACCTGCAAGCAAGAAGCGTCGGAAGAGGGCAGCGCCTCGCACAAGGCAGTCTGTTCGAAGACTCCGGTCGAGCGAGAGCCATTCAAGCGCCCGAATGCAACGCAGATCGTCTTCAGACACATCAACATGGAAAATCTGGACCGGTGCCGACGCAGGCAGCGGTGGCAAATACTGCGCAAACACAAGCTCCACCGTACGCACCAAGACGCGTCGCACATCCAATCCATACTGCTCAGCGAGCATGATTTGCTTGCGTCGGGCATCCGTGTCCTCTACCATACGCCAGTACCGCGCGACCGCCTCAATCGCCTGGTTCTCGGGCAAGGCAACGGCATAGAGCACGACAGCCGAGGCGGCATGCGCGCTGGCGAGGAGTTCCACATAGGCAGACAAGATGACATCCGCTTCTTCTTGCGGCACAGGCACCTCCATGGCGCGCAAAGCCAAGACCAAATGCGCCACAAACCGGACAACAAAGGGCAACGCATCAATCGCTGGACCGCCGCCCTGCTGGATACGTTGCAGCTGGCGCGTCAAGTCGGTCAAGAGCGCCGGAATTTGATTCGTCATGAGACGCGCCTGAATCACACGCAACGGGTGCCGTGCTTCCGAAGCGAGGACAGGATCTTGGGATTGTGCCAAGGCTTGAAAGACATCACTCGGCTGTAATTGCGCATGCGACGTGATGGGCGGCGCGCCTTCACCTGAAGCGCGACCTTGACTTTGTAAAAAGGCCTCGAGCTGACTTTGTGTCAGGGCATTGTAATGCGCCCAGACGGCATCGTCCCAACTGACGCAAACGGGCAGGACACTGACGAGATCGCCACAGAGAGCGCCGTAGAGGGCACGTTCGTAGGTATCGCGTCCTTGCTGATGTGCAAGGGCGGCACACATGCGTCGCCAAAGCGCCTTGTGGCGGTTGCCTTCGCAGTCTAGACCCAGGCGCATGGCCTCTGCCTCGTCGACATCATCCATCAGCGGATTGCTGTACTCGACCCCGCCTTGCAACGCTGCCGCGCGCCACGCATTGCCTGTATCACGACAAAGTTGCGCCGCCTGTTCAAATTCACCTGCCCGAACGAGCAGAAAGAGCTGTTTGAGCAATCGTCGCTCAAACGCATCATCCTCCTGCGCTAGGCGACGCTCCTGTCGTCTCGGCGCGTCTGGATCCAGGGCCGTGACAAGACCATCGTCTTGCTTCATCTGACCCATGCGTTGCTTGTGGAGTAAGTGTTCTTTTGTATAGAACCAGCGATTGCCACGGACCTCGAGGGCCACGTCTGCTGGTGCGCCATCGCGCAACCAATCCAACACATGCCGCGACTCGGACGCGTCGGCGTGATTGTTGTAATAAAGGGCAGCCAGAGCTCGATCGGAGATGTGAGCATGCGCCGGCGATTGCACGACGCGCGGCCGTGTCCGTTCAAGATAGAGACGCTGCACGAGATCCCAGGTCCGGCATTCAAGCTGCCATTGTGCCGCAAGATTTTGAGCCTGCTGACCGACTGCTGAGTCCTGTGCCGCGACTTCAGCGAGTTCATCGAGCCGGTCTTGGCCAATGGAGTAGTAACGCGCCAAGAGACCCGTTTCGCCAAAGAGGGCGCCGTCTTTGCCAGCGCGGTAGACATCGGCGAAATAGGCAATCTCATTGCCGAGCGCGTACGTCTGTTGTTGACCCACCCGGACTTGGGTCGTTGTGGTCGCCATGGGTAATAGCGCATCGTCCTTGTTATGATCATAATCATGATCCTGATCAGGCGCGTTGCCGTGGTCATCTTCCTCCATCGCGTCCGAGTCGGCGCCCGAGCCGGAGCTCTGATCTGGCTCCACCTCAGCCATGGGTTCGCGACTCTCCTGTGTCGTGACCTCTCTCAGTCGCGACGGCCGTATACTGAAGCCGGCCGTGCGTGACATGGCTGTCTGTATGTTCCAGAAGTTCTTCTAGCTCTTGCTGTACTTGTAGTCCTTGTCCTTGTGCTTGTGCTTGCTTGATGTTCTGCACGTGTCCATCAGTGACGACCACCACCAGCTACCTACCTACCTAGTACCTAGTTACTTGACCCGTCGATCCCTTGCGCTATCGACCCTAGACAGAAGCAAGAGCCACGATGTCCAAGGCAGGCTATCTGCTCGTCTCGGTACCACCGCCGGCCGAGAATACACCGCCCGAGGCTGCCTTTGCAGACTTGCGCGCCATCCTCCCTGGAGACTTGGCTGATGTCACGCGCTTCCCGGTCCCAGACCTCAAGGTAGCTCCTCTCTCTTTCTATTGTCAATGATGATTGAAGCTGACAAGAGATTGGCACATTGGATGCGCTTGTGCTGAATGCCGATGAGCTTGCCAAGTTGGATGCGACGTGCGAATCGCAGCTGCTCAAAGTGAGCGATGTCCTAAAGCAGGTCCTCCAGAATGATAGCACCAAGATTGCAGAGCAAGAAGTCGTCGGCGATCAAGCGGCTGAAGAGTACTTGCGCACGTTCAAATGGAATACCTCCAAGTACCGCGCCGATCGGTCTATCCATGAATTGATGCAGATGCTCTCGAAAGACGCGGCGGCGGCCGAGTCGGATGTTCGGACACGCTTTGGCGAGTATAACGCCACCAAGTCACAGTTGACTCAATTCACGCGGCGCCAGACAGGGAACCTTGCCACGCGCTATCTAGGCGATGTCGTACGGAAAGAACATGTCGTGCAAGCGTCCGACTACCTCGTCACCCTCTTCTTTGCCGTTCCTAAAAACAACATCAAGGACTGGGAGAAGCAGTATGAACAGCTGACGCCGATGGTCGTGCCGCGTTCATCTACGCAAATCTCACAAGACGACGAATTCGCCCTCTTCAATGTCGTCGTCTTTAAAAAACACGCCCAGGAATTCAACCATAAAGCACGCGAGCTCAAGTTTGTGCCGCGTGATTTCACCTATGACAAAGAAGAACAATCGAAAGCTCAGGCGCAGCTTGAAGAAACACGCAAGCAGGAACGTCGCCTCTGGGGCGATGTCTTGCGCTTGAGTCGTGCCGCGTTTGGCGATTTACTCATGGCCTGGGCGCATCTCAAAGCCTTGCGCGTCTTTGTCGAGTCGGTCTTGCGGTATGGTTTGCCGCCGCGGTTCTGCAGCGTCCTCGTCCGACCGGCCAAGAAGCAAGAAAAGGCGGTGCGCAAGGCATTGGCAGACAAGTATGCCTATCTGCAGCCAGCGAATCAACAAACGAAATTGGACAAGAAGGATAAGAAGAAGCAAGAGGCGGCACGCGGTGGTCAAGAAGGGTTGGAGGAGAGTGTGCATGCCGTCGAGGGCAGTTTGGGCCTCGAGGCAGAGTATCAGCCATATGTCGTCTTTCCGCTCAATTGGACGCCGACTGAGGAATAACGTGAAGAGGCTTGACCAGGTACCCGATGAAGCATCATAGATATAAGCCTATGTCGCTTGTGCCAAAATCAGCTCATACAAACTCCAGGTAAACGCACTGCTGACACTCTTCCTGACCATACGGAGTCCAACGCCATCCAAAAAACATCGCATACCCTCTTCCCGTGCCAGCCGCACGGCCGCCTCCACAAGACTGGGATACTTCGCCGGCGCCAGCTGTGCGCGCGTCCGAACGACATCAAACGGGTTTGTCAATAACGTGGCGGCACTCCCGGCAATCAAGCCACTGCCGAAATTCACAGCCCAGACATGCGCATCGCGATCCGTGCCCTGTCGAATCACGCGGGTCGACAAGAGTGCCGACAACGGTCCTTTACTTGCTTCATAGAGCGAGACGTAAAGTCCTGCATGCGGCGCGTCCCGCAAGGCCGTCGCCGCCGAACCATAAAAGAAGCCACGGAGACCGTTTTCTTTTGCAATGGCTCGGGCGGCATGGCGTATCGAGCGGTAGTGAAATAAACTGCTCTCGAAGCGGACCTTGATGACCGTCACCGGCATCATGATGAAGCCGACCGAGGCGCGTGCGGCGGCACCTGTCCATAAGTTGGCCCCGGGTGAGAGGGTTTGGTCTTGGGCGGTGCAGAGACCCCGTAGTTCATGCAATGTGGCGAAATAGAGACCGGAGCCGAGGCCGGAGCGCAAGACACTTGGTAAAGTGCCGCGCCAGAGGTGATGCAAGCCGGCGCGTGCTTGTGGGCCTGCAAGAGGAGCAATGGCGTCGGTCGTGGTTGCAGCGGCTGCAGGACCGGCGAGGGTGCCACGCAGCACACTCAACAAGGAACCATGACTACCTTGCTGGATCCTTGTCTTGATCACGTCAAAGGGCTGTAGTAAAGCGGCACTGATAAGTCCGCCGGTGGAGCCTGCGAGAAGATGAACGGCTCCGCGCTTTGTTTTAGGCTGTGCTTGAACACCTCGAGCTGAAAGGGGGTCAATGGAAGGCGTGGCTGGCGAAGAAGAGACATGCTGCATCAAGGATCCATCCGCCGTGTTGTGCTGATTGAGTCGTTAATTAGGTAGGTAGGTTTGTATTAGAAGTAGTCGTGGATTCGCTGAGGTCAGCAAACTTGGACTTGGCAAGACCCTCTTTGAGGCACTGTCATCAGGGGTCATTCACGATCATGATCACTAGGACAGAGGGAGCAAACAAAAGACAAGGCATAAGTAGGTAAAGACCTACGAGAATGAGAGTAGAAAGAGAGTCCATGCATCATTACATCGAGTCTTGTAGACTCATCGCGCACCAGGCACCGACACCGGCACCGGCACCACACGCGCCGCATCCAGCGCGTCAATCTCAACAGCGGGCTGCAAAACGGGTGCCGACACAGCGTACGCCGGCAACGGACCCGCCGCTGACGCCATACTCGATCGCACCGGCGTAGCACGCATCCCTTGCTCCGCCTTTTCTCCATCGCACGTCTGTTGCTTTTGAACCGAGGCGAGACGTTCGGCGTCACCTGCTGCTTCACTGACAAAACTCGAGGCGCTGCGTCGTTTGGATTCCCAGAATGCCTTGTAGCTGGCGAGCGCGTCCTTGTCCTTGTCTTCCTTCTTGACGGGTAATGCGGCATGCTTGTCTGTGGCAGTCGTAGAGCTGTAGAGAGCGTCGCATTGTCGCTTGTAGCGACGGTGCAAGATGATGAGTGCTGTGAGACTTGCCATGGAGAGGACAAGCAAGCTGGCGACGCAGGCGACGAGGATCATGAGTGTCTTGTTGGCATGCTTGTCTGCCACAGATGCCATCGTCTGTGCTTGACTGCCGCTCTCCTCTGCGGAAGGGATACGGTGTGCGACGCCAATGGGGATAGCAGTCTCTTCCGCGACGACCTGTGACAGGCGCGTCTCAAAGGCGTCGACAGGTGCAACCGGCGTAGCAGAAGGTGCGAGACCATCGAGGTAGAGTTGCTGGAGGTCTGAGAGGAGGAGCTGACGGCGTTGTACTTGCTGTGGTCCGGGCAAGGCGGCGGCAGAAAGAGAGAGGCAGAGTCCTGCGAGGCAGGCGATGAGGGAGGCTGGCTGCATTGGTGTTTGGCTGAAGAGAATGAAGAGACTTGAAGTGTAGAGCGATAGAGAGAGTGACTAGTCCTGTCTCAGTAGAATAGAGATAGATAGATGGAGAAGGAAGAAGGATGGGCGATGTCCTGGTAGTTGTAGAGCGTTCCTTGTCTCCTTACTGCAGCTGTACTGAGGCAGATGTCCATAGAGACAGGTGCACAAGCAGAGGAGGCACGGACCATCTTCCTAGAGGAGCAAGTCTAGGCAGGGAGCCGTGCACAGGAGCAGCAAGTGATTTGTGAGTCGTGACACGGTCATCCAAGGCGCGTGCCGTGCATGGATTGCAGTTGTACATGTGCAAGTATGAGGTCGGCAGCCGTAGTCAACACGAGCCATTGGCCAGCTCATTCACTGGGCGCTAGCTCACAAGGACTGTGCATGAGGTCTGGCTGGCTGTCATCTACCCGTCCTCGGACTCCTGGCTATCCATCGCAGCAATGGACCTTGGCAGCTCAAGCTAAGGATGTGGTTGGCAGGTCAAGGTCAAGCTCAAGCGCACAATCACAGGACAGGGGTTGGTTCTGAAGCAAGGGCGTGGGCACTGGCAAGGGGAAGAGGAGGACTGACCGAGCGTACGGAAGAGATGGTTCTGACAATTATCAAAAGTTTAGTCCAGGGGCAGCTTCCCTTCCAAGATCACCTAGATATACGTCTCGACTCTACAGGCGCAAGGGCTCGAGCTTGGTTCATCGTCGACTTGTAAGCTGTAGCCCCATGGCATGCAAACGAGCACGGACATCACTCGAGTCTGTAGTAGTCGTAGATGTGCGGACATGCAATGACAAGACGGCATGCATCCACTCTTTCTTGCACACTGTGCATGACCAGGCCAGATGTGCAAGAGCTCGAGGCGGTTGCGCTACAATACCCATGCCGCGTGCTTGCCAGGTCATCATCACGAGATCAGAGCCTATAGCAAGAATTCAGCAGCTAGAAGCGTAATCAGTCGTTGATGCTTGACAGGAGACACCGGCACGGGTTCTTGCGCTCGAGACTGGCTGCACAAACGTCCACTCAAAGCGCTTTGAACGGGCAATAAGTATTAAGTAATCAACAACACTTGAAGCGCTGCAAGAGCTCTTGATAGCAGTCTTTCGGTCAAATTGCAATCAACGAGTTGTTCACGGACTGCGCTCGGTTGGACAGTCCTCACG
Organism: Protomyces inundatus; assembly: GCA_003717165.1. Taxonomy (NCBI): domain Eukaryota; kingdom Fungi; phylum Ascomycota; class Taphrinomycetes; order Taphrinales; family Protomycetaceae; genus Protomyces; species Protomyces inundatus. Next base: position 75,482 of record QXDR01000414.1, on the reverse strand, counting down.
CAAGTCATGCAAGGGTCAGAAGGCTTGGATCACTGCCCAAGATGTACAGCGGTCAATTTATCCTGTGGAACCAACAATGATGAGTAGTGACACGCGTTTGGCGATGGCATGATTTCGCGTTTCGCTTATGTCAGCAGTGTGTTTCCGTGTCTCTCTTGACAGGATCAGTTCTTTCTTGCAAGGCAGCTTCTTCGTAGACCAGTCCTTCAGAGACAGTCTCAGCTCTTATAACTAGTCAGCACTCGTAGCAGATAGTGTCTACAAGGAGCTATAGCACATGTCCCTGGTGATTGCGTGTCAGTTGTGTCTGATTGCATGTATGAGTTGACAACAACACACGAGGCGAGAGACAAGCAGGGAAGGGAAGGGAAAGAGAGAAGGAAGAGGAGGAACAAGGAAGGAAGGAAACAAGGACAAGGACAAGGACAAGCACCAGCTAGCACCCACACTAGGCGAACCAGCACCCAGCAACCAGCAAAGCTATCACTCAGCACCAGCAGCAATGAGAGAAATCGTTCATCTCCAAACAGGACGTATGTTACTTGAATAGACACGCTCGAACCGATGCTAACATAACATAGAATGTGGTAACCAGGTATGCCTTTTGTCGCGCAAAACATTTGCTCGATACACCTGCATGAGCATAGCTAACCGCTCAATCAGATCGGAGGTGCCTTTTGGTCCATCATCTCGGGTAAGGAGCACGCGTTGACGCGTCCTGTCGACGAAGAAGGCCTTTTACACAGGTCCATTCGCCGCCAGAGATGCGTCAACAACCCTATTCCTTCAACCAAACCTAACGAGCAGGCGAGCACGGACTCGATGGCTCCGGTGTCTACTGCGGTGACTCGGACATTCAGCTCGAGCGCATGAATGTCTACTTCAACGAGGTGCGTCCCTAAGTAAACACCATTGAACTAGGCTGACAAGCAGACCTCCTCCAACAAGCACGTCCCTCGTGCCGTTCTCATCGATCTCGAACCCGGTACCATGGACGCCGTTCGCGCCGGTCCCTTTGGCAACCTGTTCCGTCCTGGTGCGTCCATGTCACTACCATCAAAACACGCGCTAATCTAAAGACAACTTTGTGTTTGGTCAGTCGGGTGCAGGCAACAACTGGGCCAAGGGTCACTACACTGAAGGTGCCGAACTCGTTGACTCGGTTCTCGACGTCGTCCGTCGCGAGGCCGAAGGCTGCGACTGCCTCCAAGGTTTCCAAATCACCCACTCGCTCGGTGGTGGTACCGGTGCCGGTATGGGCACGTTGCTCATCTCCAAGATTCGTGAAGAGTACCCGGACCGTATGATGGCTACCTTCTCCGTGGTGCCTTCGCCCAAGGTCTCCGACACGGTCGTTGAGCCTTACAACGCCACCCTCTCGATCCACCAGCTCGTCGAAAACTCGGACCAGACTTTTTGCATTGACAACGAGGCACTCTACGATATCTGCATGCGTACCCTCAAGCTCAGCAACCCAGCCTATGGCGACCTCAACCACCTCGTCTCCTCCGTCATGTCCGGTATCACCACCTGCCTGCGTTTCCCGGGCCAGCTCAACTCGGACTTGCGTAAGCTCGCCGTCAACATGGTGCCTTTCCCGCGACTCCACTTTTTCATGGTGGGTTTCGCACCCTTGACCTCGCGTGGCTCGCACTCCTTCAGGCATCTCTCGGTGCCGGAGTTGACGCAGCAAATGTTTGACCCTAAGAACATGATGGCTGCTTCAGACCCGAGGCACGGCCGTTACTTGACGGTTGCCACGTACTTCCGTGGTGCCGTCTCGATGAAGGAGGTTGAGGAGCAGATGCGCTCGGTGCAAATCAAAAACTCGGCCTATTTCGTGGAATGGATTCCCAACAATGTCCAGACGGCACTCTGCTCGGTGCCGCCCCAGGGACTCAAGATGTCGTCGACGTTTATCGGCAACTCCACCTCGATTCAGGAACTCTTCAAGCGTGTCGGTGACCAATTCTCGGCCATGTTTAGGCGCAAGGCTTTCTTGCATTGGTACACGGGCGAAGGTATGGATGAGATGGAGTTTACCGAGGCTGAGAGTAACATGAACGACCTCGTTAGTGAGTACATGCAGTACCAGGAGGCGAGCACCGATGATCTCGAGGAGGAGGAAGTCTATGAGGAGGAGGCTTGATTGTCTTTGCGATGCGACTTGCTTTTTGCTAGACTACTACACACTGAGGGCGTGCAAGCAGGCGCTTCCTTTTTTCAAAGACGTTCAAAAGACGTAGAGCAACCATGCTTGTGCCAAGTAGTGATTTAATGCGTTTGTGCTTCCAAGTGCTCTACTCTTGAGTCTTTCTAAGGAGGTATGCCTCGAGGGGCTGGTTCTCGTCTATTCCAAGGTTCCAAGGTTGCCACCTCGGCCAGAAGATGGTCTCGCCATCTGAAACCATGCATCTGTCTCTCGACGCCTCAAGCTTGGCAAAAAAGCGGTGCACACGTCAAGTCGTCAACCCCTTCATCGCGCTCACGATGGCGTCTCAAGTATCGTATACGATGGCTGGAACTACATTGAAGGCTTCGTTTGTGGAAGATGCCGCTGAGCCGAGGTTTCCCGCCTTCCTTGCCAAGACTTGTATTTGTACACTGTCGCCCTTGTAAGACGTAGACCTACTTGTGCTATAGCCGTGAGTCTGTGAGCCGCATCGTCTGCGACACAGAGATGTCTGTCATGAGGTTGCTGCTCCATGGTCATCGGCTGTGAACTTAAGTGACGTGGTGCAACACATGTGTGCCTAGCAGCAGCCCGAGCCCCCTAGCTAATCGCTACCCGCCCTTGCGCTGTCAGTGGCTGTCAGTCTTTCGAGATCGAAGACTCGCATTATCATTGTCAGTCTGTCACAGTGTCACTAGTCTTTCCGTCCTTGTCGTCGACCTGTCAACGGCTGACACGCGGCTGGTGACGACCGGGCTACCTGCCACATTGGCCCTGATATAGGGCAAGTATAGCCTGAATTTGCCTGCAGCTTGGAACCATGGCTAAGTCGCTCTGACGCAACCTTGCGGTAAACAATTAGTCTACAGCTGGTTAAATTCTGGTTCCTGCCAAGAGGCCAGCCTGGCGACAGCTAGCCGTGAGCGGTGGTGACAGCTCTGAAGGGTCAATGCAGGCGAATGAGCTAGATGAGTTTGTTCGCATCTGGCGATCGGCTCAACGGCAGCGTCTCCCACAAACTGCCAAGCCAATCTCTCATCTACACTTTGGCGTGTACGACGCAAGCAAGCATACAGTATCCGTAGCGGACCGCCCGCCAAGCTCCCACAAGTCAGAAACAACGGCTATTCTGAGATGTCATGGGCAATGCATGGCAGTCAAGAGATGCTCGAGCGATAGTACATAAGAGATTACCTGTGCCCCTGACTATCCCTCATCATTCGAAGCTCTACTCGACAGATACAAGTTTCCCCATACTCAAATCATGTCGTTGATCGCCACCACACAGCTTGCTCCCGCCGTCGCCTGCCCGCCAATGCCTTCTGGCATGCCCCTGCCGAGCGGTCCAGGCGGTCTCCAGGCACCCCCTCAAATCACCGGCGGCCCAGCAGCCTTGCACCACAACCGCCCGCGTCCTTCTGCCCCGATCGACTTTTCCGGCTGTCTCTCGTTTTCTGCACGACCGTCTGGCAGCGCTCGCCCGGGTCCTCCTGGACAAGGCAAGGCCAAGGGTCCCAAGGAGCCAAAAGGAGCCAAGGGTAAACCCTCAGGTGTGCCAAGTGGTCTGCGTGGACCCAGTGCTCCGTCTCGTGCCGTGTCGCCACCGCCTCGCCCAACAGGCACAGACGCACCTGCCGTTCCTGCTGCACCTGCAGGCCCGCTGGCGGGTGGTCCACTCGGTCGTGGCGAACCTAGGCCTAACAAGCGTCAACTCAATACTGCCTCGGCTGGTGTCCCTGTCATGCTGACTGCTGGTCCTGCCATGGCTGGTGGGGCTGCAGCGCCTGCACTTGCCGCGACCATGTCTGCCGCCATGCCCGTACCCACCGGTTCAGCGATGCCGAGGCAGATGGCGGGTGGTGCTGCCGGTGCTGCTGGCATGATGCCTGGCTCTGGCGCTGGCATGCCGCCACGCGCTTCAGGATCCATGACGATGCCTGCGCGTGCTGCTGGCTCGATAATGCCTGTGGCCGGTAGACCGGGTGCTGGTGCTGCGGGTGGTCGTTCAGCGGGTAGTATGGTGTCGATGGCTTCTAGTGCCTCAAACAGTGGTGCTGCCGGTACCCGGACGACGCTTTTGCCAGCCTCGGGCTCGGCTGGCGCTACCGTCCGCGCTTCGGCTTCAGGTGCGGTTGGCATGCTGGACATGTCGGCTGGCAAGATGCTCGGTGGCTTGATGACGGTCATGGCTGCTGCGACACTGCTCTTTTGATGACTGGCTCGGCTCGTAGAATAGGATACAGGTGTAATGAATTGAACAGGTTCAGAGGATTGGACATGACATTGTTCGATTACGGCTGCGAGTCTAGCGGATGATTGTTGCTTGAGTCAAAAATAAACTCGCGACGAGACGTCATGCGATCGTTGTATCCGGCTCGAGTGACCCAAGTGATGCAGCGCGCCTGGAAGGGCTGCTGTTCCTGGAGCAAGTTTGCATACGCTGCTTTGGCAGCGTCGAGCGCGCGCTCAGTCTGAAAGTTGCCTAGAGATAGATGAGGCGTCAAGACGCCATTTCGGCGCACGTCGTCATACTGTGGCAGCGCTTCAGCGAGACGCGCAACGAGCGTGTTGAGTCTGCCGCAAGCGACATTGTCCGGTTGCAGAAACAGCGTGTGCGATCTCGCACTGTGCTTGAAGAAGCCGAATCTCTGCAGAGAGATTTCAAAGTCTGGCAAATCATTGACAATGGACTCGACAGTATTCAGTATCGTTGCGCGCTCAGTCTCAGGCATCTTGCTTGTCTCGACAAAGGGAAAGACGAGCGTGATGTGCGGCATCCATCGCTCGAAGCGTTTATCATGCACACTACGCACGCGCTCGATGCCAGTCCAAGTTGCAGCCGGCGGAACCAAAACCAGCGCACTCTTGAATGACTGATGAGCAGGTAGAGCGGGTACAGGCATCTCGAGCTTGGAATTTAGCACATCTGTCTGAACCTTGGAAGTTTGGAGGAACAAAGCTGAGGCGGTCGTTGTCGGATGTCATCTGAACAACTCGGCTCGACAACACAAGGCAAACGCTTGGCATCGCATCGCATCAGATCAGCTGAATATCGGCGCCCGAGTCTCTAGAACTCTCTCCCTAGGATATCATGTCCATCGTCAACGCACAGCAAGTACACATCAGCTTGTGCAACGACGACCTCAAAATCTTTCGCGCAGACGAGCCACCGGCCCGCGATAGCCATCACACGCGCGTCAGCCTCGATGGACTCTTGCGCAACTGCTGTTCCGTGACAAAACCCTTCAAGAACCGAACCATCTCACTCTATGACGTGCTTGGTCTCGAGTACAAGGATGCGCGGCTGACGATTGCCTATGTACGGCATGCCAAGAAGTCCGTCAAGCGGCTTGTTGTTGAAGAGCTGCCGGAAGACCGCGTCAAGACGTTTGTCGAGGCTGCTTGGCGGGCGGCGTATCGACAGACGCCCATCAAGAAGCGCATGAAGGTATTGTTGAATCCGTTCGGTGGCACACGTAAAGCACGCTCCATCTGGCGCGATCAGGCGCGGCCACTCTTTGAAGCGGCGCAGTATACTGTTGACGTGGAAGAGACGACGCATCGCTTGCACGCCATGGAGATTGCCGCGGCAATTGATTTGCAAAAATATGACTTGCTCATGTGCGTGTCGGGCGACGGCCTGCCGCATGAGGTATTCAATGGCCTTGCCAGCCGGCCTGATGCCGGTCGCGCCCTCAAGTTGCCGATTGCATTTATGCCCGCCGGCAGTGGCAATGGTTCTTCAAAATCTATCTACAATACCCACAATGTCGTCGAATGTGCCCTTGCCGTCATCAAGGGTGTAGAAACGCCGATTGACCTCATGAGCATTACGCAAGGCGAGAAGCGGTTTCTGAGTTACTTTTCAGTCTCATTTGGCGTGATTGCCGATGGCGATCTCGGGACAGAGCATATGCGCTGGATGGGTGAGGCGCGTTTCACAGTCGGCGTCTTGCAACGCGTCTTTACACGCACAACGTATCCGTGTACGCTGTCGATGGACGTGATTGAGGATGACAAAAAGGTGATTCGGCAAGAGTTTGACACGCGCAGTGCGACGCCGCAGGCAATCAAGGAGAGCGAAGGTCTGCCGCCGCTTCAATTTGGCACTATCCAAGATGCCGTGCCTACGATGTGGAAGACCACTGAAGAGCCCAAAATGGGCTGCTTTTATGGCGCCCTTATGCCCTATATGTCGTCGACTGCCTGCATCTTTCCCGCTGCACGACCTCACTGCGGTGCCATTGATCTCTTCAGTATGCAGGCCGATCTGCCCTTTGTCAGCGCCCTGAGCACCGTCTCGGCCGTCGATTCTGCCAAGCACTATGATAGCAAGCACGCCTATTATGCCAAGCTGCGTGGCTTCCGGCTTGTACCGCATGGCAAGAAGGGTTACATCTCCATTGATGGCGAGAATATGCCTTGGGCGCCCTTACAGGCGGAGCTGCATCCGTCGCTTGGCCGCATCATTACAAAGAATGGCGAGTATTATTCACAGTGGCAGCACGATTGTCATAACGTAGACTAGCCTAGCAATCTCCATCTCAACCGACCGGTTTTATTCTAAAATGCAGACCAATCAAGCTGAAGCATAGCGCTTTGAGGTCTTGCACGAGGTAGTAAAAGACGCGAAGGCCTTCGGGGTCTTCACTTTCCTGGACATCGGCAAGGGAGCCAATCTTGCCCACCTCAAACGAGATGTGTTCATTGCCCAAGCGAATTTCCAGTTCCTGCTTGCCGTCGCGGTTTTTGAGCGGCCACTTGTCGTCGTCCTCTTTGAGAATCTCGGAATCGGTAATGATGCGCTTGATCTCTTGAATGACGAGCGGCGAGACGCACATTTCCTTGCGAATGAGGGAATCTGAGCGGTAGTTGCTGTTGTTGGCGTAGCGCGCCTGGCCGTTGGCTTTAAAGTCGAATTCTAGGAATTCATGGCCAAAGCGACCCGAGTGGCCTTTGGTTAGTAGGTCACGACCAAGGCTGACTGGGTACCCGAGTAGTAGCGCAGGTAGAATGGCTGTTCGAGCGGCTCTTGCTGCTGTTCAGCCATTGAGCAGTCGTCAGCTTTCAAACAAGTGTGTAGCTTAGCAGTGAGCAGCAGTACGAGCGTCCCTTTTCTTAAGCAGTCTTCAGCAGTTCCTAGCCAGATATTGATCGATAGGTATTAGGTCCAGGAGTAGCTAGCTACCTAGGTACCGGTCCTGTACTAGTTCTTGTCCCTCGTTGGTGTCCCTACCCTAACCCTACAACCTCCCGCAACACGTCGCGACATGACAGACACGCAGCTGCCTCTAGGATTCAAGAACTCAAGGACCCAAGGACTTGCAGGCAGCGCGACAGATTGACAAAGAGAGGGACGAGAAACAATGTCGTCCTGGACGCTGATTGCTCAGCCAGTCTCTGCAGACTCGCCCTCGATTGAGCAGCTCAAGACGGCACTCGAGTCCAAGAGCGATGCCGTCAAGATTGATACAATGAAGCTCATTCTCACCCTCATGTACAATGGCGAGACCTTGCCTGGCGTGCTCATGCATGTCATTCGATTCGTCATGCCTTGCAAGAGTAAAGCGCTCAAGAAGCTGCTCTATCTCTACTGGGAAGTCTGCCCAAAACTCAACCCGGACGGCAAGCTCAAGCAAGAGTACATTCTCGTCATCAATGCCATTCGCAACGACTTGCAGCATCCCAATGAATACATTCGCGGTGTTGTGTCGCGTTTCCTCAATAAGCTCAAGGAGCCGGAGTTGCTGGAACCCTTGGTGCCCACCTGTCGACAGAATCTCGAACATCGCCAGGCCTATGTGCGCAAGAATGCCGTGTTTGCCATTTACTCAATTTATGCGCATTCAGAGCACCTGATTCCGGATGCGCCGGAACTGCTTTACAACTTTTTGGTGGCTGAATCCGACGCGACTTGTAAGCGCAATGCGTTTGTCGCGCTCACGATGCTGGACCACGACAAGGCGTCCGAGTATGTCGTCGACAACTATGCAAGCATTTTGAGCATGGATGAGCTCATGCAGCTCGCCATTATTGACTTTATCCGCAAAGATGCCGGCTTGAATCCCGAGAGCAAGAGTCAGTACCTCAAGCTCATCTCGGAATTGCTCGAGGTGCAGACCGGCACCGTTGTGTATGAAGCGGCCACCTCGTTGACAGGTCTCACGAGCAATCCAGTGGCCATTCAAGCATCGGCCTCCAAGTTTATCGACCTCATTATCAAGGAGTCTGACAACAATGCAAAACTCATCATGCTCGACAAGATTGACGCCCTGCGCAAGCAAAACGAGGGTGTTCTTGATGACTTTGTCATGGAATGCTTGCGTGTGCTTTCATCGCCAGATCTCGAGGTGCGTCGCAAGGCGCTTGCCCTGTCGATGGATATGGCTTCGCTGCGTAATGTAGAAGAAATCATCTCGGTCCTCAAAAAGGAGTTGGCGCGGTCGATGGAACAGACGTATGAAAAGAATACCGAATATCGACAACTCCTCATCTCGGCCGTTCACACCTGCGCCATTCGATTTCCTAAAGTGGCTTCTTCCGTTGTCTACCTGCTCATGGATTACATCTCTGAAGTCAATGTAGCTACGGCAAGTGACATCATCAGCTTCATCAAGGAGGTGGTTTCGAAATTCCCAGACCTCCGCCAGTCGATGATTGAGCGCTTATTGCTCACCCTCGCCGAAGTCAAGGCCTCGCGCGTGTTTCGCGCAACGCTCTGGATTGTCGGCGAGTACTGCGACACGGAAGCCGACATTCGCGCCGCTTGGAAACAGATTCGCGCGAGCATTGGCGAGGTGCCGATTGTCGCTGCTGAACAACGCTTGCTCGACAAGCAAGGCAAGGCTAAAGACGAGGCCGCTGGTGAGACGCAAGATCTGGTCACAGGTGGCGCCAGCAAGCCGCGTGTCTTGGCGGATGGCACGTATGCCACTGAATCAGCCTTGACGGGCACGGCGGCGAAAGAAGCTGTCGGCGCCGGTGCCAAACCGCCATTCAGATCGCTTTTGCTCGATGGTGAATATTTCCTTGGATCGGCCTTGTCGGCGACGTTGACGAAGCTTGTGATGCGATATGCGGAAATTTCAGAGGATACCGCGCGCGTCAATGCCTTGCGCGCCGAGGCGATGTTGATTATTACAAGCATCTTGCGTGTCGGCCAGTCGAGCTTTACGCAGATGCCGATTGACGAAGACAATCTCGACCGCATGCTCGGCTGTCTGAAAGCGCTGACGGATTTCCAACAAGAAAAGAAGCTCGAAAAGGCCTTCTTGCAAGATTCGAAAGAGGCATTTGGTGTCATTATTCAAGCAGTCGATCAGCGTCGTGCTAAAAAAGATGCCGCCGCCCGCGTCAAGGAAACGGTGCAGCCGGATGATGTTATTCAATTCCGGCAATTGTCACGCAAAGGTGCCGCCTCGCTCGCCGAGATTGATGCCGATATTCTGCAAGCTGCCGGCCGCGACACAAGCCTCGACGATGTCAGCTCCAAGTTGCAAAAGATTGTCCAGTTAACGGGTATCTCCGACCCCGTCTATGTCGAAGCGTACGTCAAAGTTCATCAATTCGACATTGTACTCGACGTTTTGCTTGTCAATCAGACGGACGAAACGCTGCAAGGTCTGTCGCTCGAGTTTGCCACGTTGGGCGATCTCAAGGTGGTGGAACGACCGGCGACGCAAAGTCTCGGCGCCCATGCGTTTGCCTCGGTACAATGCACTATCAAGGTTTCTTCCGTCGACACGGGCGTCATCTTTGGCAATGTCGTGTTTGACGATCCAAAGACCAAAGACACACGCGTTTTGATTTTGAATGATTTGAAGGTTGACATTAAGCACTACATTACACCGGGCTTCATCTCGGAGAGTCTCTTCCGGACGTATTGGACCGAGTTTGAGTGGGAAAACAAGGTGACCATCAAGGATGAGGTGACGGCGACACGCAATCTCAGTCTGGCGGAGTATCTCACGGAGCTCGAGGCGCGCACGCATATGGCTTGCCTCACGCCGCCCGAGGGCGTCGATGGCATCTGTGGCTTTTTGAGTGTCAATCTGTACGCCAAGAGCGTGTTTGGCGAAGATGCCTTGGCCAACTTGTCGATTGAAAAACATGGTGATGGACCGATTGAGGGACATGTTCGGATTCGGGCCAAGTCACAGGGGATTGCGTTGAGCTTGGGTGAGTTGATTGCCAAGACGCGTGTTGCGCCTGCCGCCGTCTAGGCTATGCTTTTGAAGAGATGGAAATGCTAGAGATGCTATGCTAGATGCTGTAAAATGAAGGTTCAATGCTAGTCAAAGCCGTGGAAGGAGTCTGAATCGGATGCGTCGTCTTCATGATGGCAATCGCTGCCATGTACATGCGATGTTTCCGCCATGACTTCATCGTCGCTCGCCTCACCGGGTGCTTCATAGCCAAATGCTTCTAACCGCGGACTATCAAAGAATGACTTGAGTACGCGCATGCGCAATGTCTTTGTCGGTGAATGCAAGATGATTTGCTCCATGGGTCGTGCCAGCAATTGAATCGGGACAGCGGCGCGATCGGTTGCATGACGTTCGACTTGTTGCTCTGTGGGATTCGCGCCAAGCGGCGGAATAACCTTGTCAAGTTCTTCAAGATAGAGGTCAATCAGATGGTATTGGATGCCAAGCGGTACGGTGCGATCGCGCGCCGCAAGGGGTCCCGCTTCGAGCAGAGCGACATATCCTTCTGTCAATGGCGCCTCCCATCCAAGTGACGCGCATTTCTTGAAGCCTGCCTCTACAAATCGACGCAGGAGCGTATAATACTTGTCGAGTCGCAGCGCATCGAGCGAGGGCCATTCGCGCAACATGGTTTTCCAAAACGCCGATAAAAAGACGAGGATATTTTGATATTTGAGGCGATGGACGATGCCGGCGAGCTGCGCAGCTAGCTGTTGCTGCACAGGTACGCGATCGGCATGCCAGAAGCAGTAGTAGAGACCTTTCCAAAGCTTGAGCAGCTCGAGTTCAGTGAAAGCGCGGTTGGAAGCTAGATATTGTGTCAGGCTCGCTACGGCTGCGTCGCGTGTTTTCCGGTCATGGGCCGCGAGTTGTTTGATGAAGGGCGTACTCATGACGCTAGTTGTACGTAGGGCCCTGCTCTCCTTCACTCTCTACAGCTTCTCTCATCTGTTCGCGCTCATGTGCTTGATTCTTGTGGTGTTGCACTTTTTGACTTTTTCTCACGGTTTTGATTCCAAAAGCAGTCCCATTTGAGAAAACAAGAATTTGCACGAGAATGGACAACGAGAGAGAGACTTGTATTGAAGGGATCAGGCTAGTAAGCGTCTAGCAACACCAAGCAATCTACAGCCATGCGTTCTATCCAGCAAGAAGAGACACTCGATATCCCTGCCGGCGTCACCGTCGAGCTCAAGTCACGCATCATCAAGGTGACTGGCCCGCGCGGTGAGCTCAACAAGAACCTGCAGCACATTTCGATGATTATGCGCAAGGTGAATGACCAGCGCATCTCGCTCAAGGTCTACCACGGTGACCGTCAAGGCAACGCATGCTTGCGTACCGTGCGTTCGCTCATCAACAACATGATTACCGGTGTCACAAAGGGATTCCGTTACAAGATGCGTTATGTCTATGCGCATTTCCCCATCAACGTCAACGTGGTTGGTGACAACGTCGTCGAGATTCGCAACTTTTTGGGTGAAAAGGTGATTCGCAAGGTGCCGATGCTCGAGGGTGTTTCTGTGGAGTTTTCAAAGAACGTCAAGGACGAGATGGTGCTTGAGGGTAACTCGATTGAGAATGTCTCGCAGAGTGCCGCCTCGATCCAGCAGGCGTGTGCCGTCAAGAACAAGGATATCCGCAAGTTCCTCGGTATGTCCCCTTGCAGACGCTAAACCTGGTGAATGAAGCTAACAAACAGACGGTATCTACGTTTCTGAGCGTGGCACCATTGAGGAGTAAGCGTTGCAACCAGCATTGTTCTAGCATCTACAATCAGGGGGTTCCCTGCATAGCGGCCTCTCCGGCTGCCCTCTTTCATTTCTGAGAGAGTGCAGCCATGTTCCCTTCGTCAGGTCTTGGTGCCTCTCGACCCGTTTCTTTCTTCTGGGTCTTGAAAGCCCGTTTCCCGACTCTTGCACTGCGAGTATCTAAATGATCGTCAGCAAGAGCTCAATCCTCGTCCTCGTGCATGTTGATTGATTGTGCTTTGTTGTGAGCCATCCGAACCGAATCTTTGCTATTGACTTTGCCGCTGCTTGTCCTTCTTGCGATGTGTATGCCGTCTCAACATTGCCATGTCTGTTGCGTATATAGCCCCAGCTACTGCATGTCGTATCGATGCCTGCTCTCTATGCAATCGCAAATCCCTCGTCCGTCCCCTCGAACAGCAATACGCATACGTCGTCCATCCTTTGCGCTCGCATCCACCTCCACGCGGCGCATGGCTCATGGCGACATCGAGATATCCAGCGCGGAAGTACTATCTGGCAATGCGGAACTGGTACAGCTACGGAAGCATCTGCTCTGCCAACAGATGAGACGGATCGTGCTCCTTCATCGGCAGGCACTTGACCGAGAGTACCTCTGCATCTCTTGACGTGCACATCTGCTGACACTGCTAGACTGGCTGTTCTCGCACTCTGCGCCTGGCTTGATCATGCGCAAGTCAGTCATGATCATGGTTCTCATGGATCAGGATGAGGCGTTCAGGGGTAGTCCGTACAATCATAATTCAGAGAAGGTTAGGGTCAGGAATTCTTGGATTAGAAATCAAGGTCAGTCACGTGCATCTGATTGCGACAGAACACAATAGAGGCGAGGAGCAAAGAGAGTAAAGACAGAGGCATGTGGCATCAGGAGACTATGCTATCGGCCAAGTGATTGCTGGTCTCAGAGGGCCCTAGCTATGCGCTCCTCTTGCCGTTGGAATCACTTTCATAGCTGCCATCCTGCGTCCACGAAGCCTTGTCGCGTCTTTCCTTGTGATTCTAATTGATTTGCCGCCCGTCGGCCGTCGGGGATACGCCGCCATCGATCCTCTGCAGGCAGCATTCAGCATCCTCTCCCACCCTCGATACCAACACATCAAACACACCATCGCCCTCCATCAAATCAACTCCGAAAGCAATTCAGGAGTAGGCGCCAAGACCTGAGGTTGTATTCCACGCTACAATCACCCCTGACCAAACGGAACTAGACCTCTCGCGCCGCAACTTGCCGGGAATAGTAACGCGCGTTATACCCGCTTTCCCGATCGCTCCTTTTAATACGCTCCAGCCCCCGCTCTCAAAGCTTGATTTTCCCATCTACTTGCTTCATTAGCTCAACAAAGGCAGTGTCATGACTACCTTTTCAGAGGCGCACAAGATGGATGACTCGTTTAGTGCTCCATTTGGCCTAGACACCTTTGGGTCCCCCTCTCAGCAAGATCTGGCTCTCTTCTCAGGGCAAGCTCAAGCAGAGGCCTATGATTTTCAGGAGAGTGGCAGTTCTGGCGATGACCGCACGCAGCATCCTACAGAGGAAGACCCTGATCGCCGCTTCAAGCGTCAGGAACGCGAGGCTCCTGGTGTCGCCGACCAAGCCGGCAATGCTGAAAAGAAGAAGCCTGGTCGGAAACCCATCACGGATCAACCCACGACGAAACGCAAGGCGCAAAACAGGGCCGCCCAGCGCGCTTTCAGAGAACGTAAAGAGAATCATGTCAAGCAGCTCCAAGACCGTGTTGCCGAGTTGGAACAAACGACAGCGTCGCAGCAGCAGGAGAATTTGTTTTTGAAGCAGCAGTTGCAGCGATTCCGCCAGGGGCAGTCGCAGATGCCAGCCTCAGACACTGACCAGCGACGCAGCTTTTCACCTGAACAAAAATTCGAACCCGTGGGCGATCGGCCATTCACGTTTACAACGGCCTACCCCTCGCCTCAAAACTCGTCCATCTCGGGCGCTCCGTCCTCTGGCAGCCACCTGCGTCGTACATCCAACACCTCCAACGCATCGCCCAACGACTGTCCCGGCCTCTCGCCAGGTTTGTCGAGCACAAACACATCGCCGCAGTCAAGCAGTGAGCAGGATTTCTTTAACCCTGCCGCATTGCCTCAATTCAGCTTGCGTGACCCGATTCTGTTGACGCGCCAGGCGTCGTCTGCGTCGTCCGTGCAGCAAGCTCCACAATCAGGTGTCTTGCCGGCCATGATGGCCACGGTCGATGCACAGACTCCTTTTAGTCAGCTTGCCTCGGCTTCTGCCCTTGATACCTTGACGGAGCCGTTGCTGTTTACCGGCAGTCCTCAGCAAGACTTCCTGCTGCCCATGACGAGTCCCAAGCAAGCCTTTGCGCCGGCTGTGACAACCAACTTGGGCTATCGCAGCAATGATGAAAGTCTCGACGCGCTCGATCTGTTTGATGACCAGCTCCTCTTCACAAGCTCTGGACAATTCCAACCCAGTGCAAAACTCTTTGGCGGCGTTGTCGATCTCCCTGAACCGCTCAACACGCAAAACAAGGAAGATGCCGAACAACCGCCCATCATGGCCTGTCCTGAAGCCTGGTTCAAGATTGTGTCGCATCCAAAGTTCGAAACGTTTGATTTGGATGAGTTGTGTGCCGATATGCGGTCCAAGGCGGTCTGCACGGCTGGCGATCCAGCATCCGAGGTGCGTGCGCAAGAGTTGGAAGAGCGTGGCGGGGCGGAAGCGGCCGAGGCGTTGCGAAAGGCGCGGATGGCCATGTTGGACAAGGCGATTGAGTCGCATGCCAATCGTCTTCGCTAGCCTTGCCAAGTCAGTGCCCGATCGTGGACTGCGCAGTGCGTTGGTCTCTCACGTCATGAACTCTTATTCTCCTTTGATCTTTAGCCAATGCAATGCTGTCTCTTCATGAGCTATCGTTCTAAGTATGCTGATTCTGCCAAGAATGTTGCTACGCCGCCACTTGCCGTGAAGCCGCCGTCTCTTGCTGCTGTGCCTGTCGCATCTTTTCCGCATACACCTCCGTCACAAGCTGTAGATTCTGCGCCTTGGCTCCAATAATCTTTTCCAACTCTTGCAGGTTGCGATCGAGCGCCGTGCACTTGTCTTTGTAGAATGCAAGAGCCTCGGCGGGTGATTTGGAGAGATAGTAGCCCGTGCCGATATCGACCGTCACTTGCGCCGGTTCCGCCGTCTCTACTGAATCAAGCTCATCCTCCAGACCGTCTGGATCGCGTCTGCGTGGTTGTGTCTTGAGTAACCGGCCAGGGACATACAAGCTACTCGTCAACGGCACCAAAATCTCCTTTTCCTCTTCTTCAGAAGGCGCCTTGATCGCCTTGCCGTGCGCATCGACGGCATACGCCTGCATCACCGCCTCGGCACACCCAACAAACGTCTGCCGCGCCTGCCGTAGTTGTCGAAAACTGCCGCTGAGGTGATCGAGTTCGGCATCGAGCTGTTTGCGGACTTCGGCGAGTTGGTCACTTGTCAGGCGCGTCAGGTCGACTTGGGCGCCTGGCTGGCCTGTGCTTCGTTCTGCCATCTTTAGCAATCAAGAGTCTGTTGCTTTCGTCTTTCCAGATTGATTCTTCTGATGTCGTCGTCGCTTGATCCTTTCGACGCGACAACCAAGACGAGAGCAAGAGCTAGCTTGATATGACAACGCAAATGGCCGCCGTAGAACAAGGCATGCGGCAGGAAGCAAGGCAGCAGACGGCGCGTCTCTTTACAAATGACTTGGACCTGCCTTTTACAGCAGCAACCGATCCAGAAGCGACGCAATCAGCCGAGACGTACAAGGGCACGACAGCCTTGATGGAAGCGGCGCGGAAAGAAGCCTTGGCAAGCAAGATACGTGGCGCGTATGCCGATACAGTGACCTTGCCGTTTGCCGTTCAGGCGAGACAGCCTCAAGCAAGACAGGTGCCATCGTCCTCTGTACATACCGAAGGACAAGGACAGGCACAAGCACAAGGAGGACGCAAGCGGGCGAGAGAAGGTGAGACGCGTACGGTGCAAGGCCTTATTGAACAAGTGGCGCCGCAAACACAGGCAGAAAAGCTTTCTACGGCGCTATCAATCCGTGCGCCGCCTGTTGCGCATAGCAGCAATGGCAGCAGCAGCAACGGCGGAGGCCAAGCCACAACAGCGTTGGCAAGACGGGCGGCTGTCGAGCAACTCAAACCTACCTGGCACGCACCCTGGAAGCTCGGGCGTGTCTTGGCAGGTCATGCAGGCTGGGTCCGTTGTGTCGCCATGGACCCTCTCAACCAATTCTTCGTCACCGGTTCAGCCGACCGGACCATCAAGATCTGGGACCTCGCATCCGGCACGTTGCGTCTTTCATTGACGGGTCACATCTCCACGGTACGCGGCCTCGCCGTCTCGTCGCGGCATCCATACCTCTTTTCCTGCGGCGAAGACAAGCAAGTCAAGTGCTGGGATCTGGAAGCCAACAAGGTCATTCGACACTACCATGGCCATCTCTCGGGCGTCTACAGTTTATCGCTACATCCCACGATTGACGTGCTCGTGACGGCTGGACGCGATGCCGTTGCGCGGTGCTGGGATATGCGCACGCGTCAAGAAGTGCACGTCTTGGGCGGCCATAAAGCCACCGTGGCCGACGTCACCACCTGCGCCGTCGATCCGCAAGTCATCACGGGCTCTCTGGATCATACCGTCAAACTCTGGGATCTCGCTGCTGGGAAATGCATGCAAACCTTGACGCATCATAAAAAATCAATTCGCAGCTTGAGTTTGAATTTGACGGAACGCAGCTTTATCTCGGGTGGCGCAGACCGCATGCGCAGCTGGACCTTGCCAGCGGGTCAACTCCTGAATGTCATGGACGCACCGGGCCATGAGCATGCCGGCGGCGGTATCGTCAATACAACCAGCGTCAATGTCGATGGTGTGTTATTCGCCGGCAGCGACGATGGCAGTTTGGGTTTCTACGACTACAAATCGGGTGTCCCGTTTCAGCAGACGCGCAGTGCCGTGCAGCCTGGCTCGCTTGAATCGGAGAATGGCGTCTTTTGCAGCACGTTTGATCGAACAGGTTTACGGCTCGTGACGGGTGAGGCAGACAAGACGATTAAAGTGTGGCGACAGGATAGTGAAGCGACGCAAGAGACGCATCCGTTGCAATGGACGCCCTCGTTACAGCGGCGCAAGTATTAGCTGACTAGCTAACTAGCTAGATTAGGCTAGATTAGACTAGGCTGGGTGAAGGAATTACGCCGAGACCTGGCTATTGTACTTGGAGCATTCATCAAAGTCCCGACCGAGGCACGCGGCCGATGCAAGCTCAACTTGTCGCGCACATGGTTTTGCATCTCGAGACTGCCAAACTGCAAGTCTAGCGGCGACGGACGCGCACTCGAAAGTGTATTGCGTGATAGATTGCTCAGCGGCCGTGCAGTCGGGATGGCCAACGTCAACGAGCGCGGTGTCTGTGGACTTGAACCGGCGTTCGGACTGCTGCTGCCGGGCCGACCTGGACGCACCTGTCCTTGTCCTTGTAATTTCGCCTCGAAGCGACGCGTTTCATGCGTCAGACGTTGACGCAGCATGCGCGCGACATCCCGTAGTGCATCGCGTTGAGCTTCTGTATCTTGCAGACGTTGCATCAAGACTGCTTCTTCTTCTGCCTGGAGCGTCGACGGCTCTGCTAGTCTAGAGGGCGGACTGCGCGCTTCTGTTGTACTCGGCCGGCGTCCTGAATGAGATGGACCCTGCTGTCGTAGCTGCTGCCGCAACGCCGCATTCTCAATCTCGAGCTCAAGTACGCGTCGTTGCTCCTGCTTGACGGCCACGGCGCGTCGTTCCGCCTCTTCTGTCAAACTGCGTGTCCGCGCCTCGTAAGCGTCCATGGCGAGTCGAATCGAAGCGAGCAAACTCTCAAAATACAAGTCGCCCGTTTCTTCGCCGCGATCGGAGGGCAGACAAATCGTGCAGAGCCGCGTGACTTCTTCTTCGACCGCGACAAGCCGGTCTTCGGCGCGATGACGACGGCGTCGTTCCTCTTGAAGGGCTTCGGCGGCTGAATCGGCAAGTTGGGCCTGTTCTTGCGCCAGACCGCGTTCGAGCTGTGCAAAACGCGCGTGACCTTGCTCGAAATAGGCTTCGGGACGGGTGAGTGCATCGGCCGGTGGACTGTCCGTCGTGGCCGTGTCGGGCAAGGGTAACGTCTTGCGCCAGCGAAAGAGGGCCGGCAAGGTGAAACTGCCGGATTTGAAGAGTGAGGGACTCCGGCTGCCGTCTTCTTGGCTTGCGGCCGTGCTTGTCTGTGTATAGCGACTCAGATCAGAGCTAGAGCGCTTCATGGTACGTTGACCTCCGGTGCTTGTTTGTGAGGAGGTGGCCGCCGGCGACGGCAGTCCTGTGGCGCCAAGCTGTAGATGTGCCAAGGATGGATCTATCTCGTCCGTCAAGCTTTTGACCCCTGACGCTAATGTCGTAGCGTTGTGCATGCGCGGGGCCCTCCGGTACATGGGTGAATCTGGATGATGCGGGTGTTGGTCGAGGTCGCGGATGATGAAGGTTGGTAGATCTAGGTCGCATGTCTCTGCTTGCGCGTCGCCATAGCCAGCTGACTGCGTGTGCGTCTGCATCCTCTTGCCGATGTCCTTGGATCCGTAGGCTGGGCCGCTGGAGAGGATATTAATAGCGCGCGTCGTCTAGTACGTCTACAATGTATTGCCGAACAAAGACGATTTTGCAAGGGCCTTTTCTTGCTCAAGTCTTGCAGATCTCCAAGGCAAAGGGCCCGTGCTGGTGGATGCTTTCTGCAAGGTTTCTAGTCTGGTAAGCAGTGTTGCGCTCGGTCCTTGCTCGTCGCAAGTTGTTCTACAAGTAGCTAGATTGATCTTTTCTGTCGTGCAATGCAAGGGGGACGCGACGCGACAACTTGAATCAATGTACACTTGTACTGGTAGAGGATGCATGAGATCTATCTACTTGACGTAGGATACTGGAAGTAGGATACTCTAGTTGATGACAACCGACCAGGGATGACCCTTTTCTTCACCATACTGAATCCCCGTAATCCATCCGAGCATCTGTTCAGCAATCGGGCCTGCTTCCTTACCCGCCTGCAACGGCACATCGATATCCGTGCCCATGTAGTGAATCCGCTTGACGGGTGCCGTGACGACAGCCGTGCCTGCGCCAAAGGCTTCCATCAGCCGTCCCTCTTTCGCCGCTGCCATGACTTCCGGCATGGTAAACAAGGCTTCCGTTACCTTGTACTCTGGCAACCTTTCCCTTGCGAGCTGCAGAATCGAGTCGCGCGTGACGCCTGCCAGGATGGTCCCATCAAGCGGAGCCGTGATAATCTCCTTGTCCCCTTGTTTGTTTTCCCAAACGACAAAGAGGTTGGAGGTGCCGACTTCACCGACATTGTGCGCTTCGCCATTGAGCCAGAGGTTTTGCTCATAGCCGCGTGCTGCAACAGCGGATTGGGCCGTGACACCGGGTGCATAGTTGGCGCCGAGTTTGGCATCGCCAAATCCACCGGGCCAGGCACGCACCTGGTCACTCGTCGCCCAAAGCGAGATGGCCTTGAAGCCCGAGGGGTAGTACGGTCCAACGGGTGAACAAATCACAAACAAGAGGGCTGAACCGACGGGGCCAATACCCAAAGTTTTTTGGGTACCGATAAAGGTGGGACGGATGTACAAGGAGTAACCCTTGCCCTCGGGGATCCAGTGGCTGTCGACCTTGAGGAGCTCCTTGATGGCTTCTGAAAGTTGCTCGCCGTCAAAGTCCGGCAGGGCAATCCGTGCACCGGAGCGACGCAGGCGGGCCATGTTCATGTCCGGACGGAAAAGACGAATCTGACCCGCTTGATCCTTGTAGGCCTTCATGCCTTCGAAACATTCAAATCCATAGTGAAAGACACAGGTGGCCGGATCCAGCGAGAGGTTTTGGTAAGGCGTGATGCGCGGCATTGACCAACCGCTCGACGCATCCCATTCGCAGGCCAGCATGTGGTCGGTGAACGTATGGCCGAATTTCAAGGTTGTCTTGTCGGGCCGCTCTTTGGGATGTTGTGTCAACTCGGTCGTGAGGCCGGCTGCGTTGAGTGAGGCCAGCGAGCGTATAGAGCCGTTCATCTTGCAAGAAGGGATTGTCCTGGTTCTGCGCAAGCTGTGGAGGGTTCTAGACAGCATCGTCCAGCTGGCAACTGCAGATGTTTGATGTTGCGCACAGTCGCTCGGATTGAGGAGGTGGTGGCAGAGAGATGGACCGGATAGGCCGAGTGGGCGAGCGACTTGGTTACCTGGGTCAGCTTTGCGAGATGTTATCAGCCGGGACTCAGGGGTGATGGCGCTGGCCAATGGTCTATGCTCGTCAGGCTGTCTATGGCTGTCTATGGCTATGCAGGATACGACATGCGAGATCCATGCCATGGCTAAGGGGGCTAAGAGCTGCTCACGACATGGTCACCCTTTAGATTCATCCGATGTTCCATGTCCCTAGATGGACATCGAGCAAGGGCCCTCCCTCCGAGTCATGGGCCCTGATAGCGGCCATCGTCCTATAGCCCTAGCATCTTCCTTAGCTTCAATGCAGGCCCCTAGCGCATCTCTTTTCGTGTTTCAATAGTCGGTAGCTATAGCTAGCTTAGCCAGTGGCAGTCACGGCGCGCGATCACATGGACGACGACCACCCTGACCAGCGACAAGGACAGCCTACGAGTCACCAACATCAACCATTCCCCTTCTCCAAGACATACTCAATCATGTCGTTTCAGCAAAAGTTCAATGAGCAAGTCACCCAGCTCGACAAGCAGCTCGGCCAATTCCCGGCCCTCCAGCGGTAAAGCTCCAATCCTTCCATAGAAAACCCGTCGCGATGACGTACTAACAAGTGCATCAGTCTTGAACAGCAAGCCGGTGTGCCTAAAGTCTACGCAGTCGGTGCCGTCGCCGTCGTCTATGTCTTTTTCGTCTTGTAAGTCTTTTCAAATCGACAAAAAGCAAGGCTAACAGACAGTATGAATTGGGGCGGACAGCTTCTTTCCAACTTGGCAGGCGTGGCCCTTCCTACGTACTACTCCCTCGTGGCCATTGAGACGGCAGGTGGCAAAGATGACACCAAGATGCTCACCTACTGGTCTGTCTACGGCTTTCTCACCGTGCTCGAGTACTGGAGCACCGTAATTCTCTACTGGGTGCCTTTTTACTTTTTGCTCAAGACGGCCTTCTTGCTCTGGCTCGTCATGCCTCAGACAGAAGGTGCCGTGCTTGTCTATCAAAAGGTCATTAGGCCTGCGACGCTCAAGTACACCAAGTCTAACAATGTCCCTGCCGAGGCCAAGCCGCACGGTCTCTAGACGCTGCCGCTGTGAAAGATGGGCGATGCGCGTTTGAGAGAAGAGACACGAGATATGAGAGTTCCAGTGGAGATTATAGACATTCCTCCATCTTATGCCCATCCATCCTGTAGCCATGCATCCCTGCGCTAACCTCGTCTTGCGACGCTTGCCTCGTGTACAGCCTCAGTAAAGGTACTTGTCTGCCGCTCGTTCAATCGCAACGACATCAAATCAAGACGCGACCAAACATCACAATCAGCGCGTAGATAGCTGCATTGAGCAGAGGTGGATGCATCGTGGGAGTAGATATTGAAGCCAGCGCTGATCGGGCTCCTGATTCCTCCGAAGGCTTGACGACGCGCCATGTCGGGATGGAACTTCCTCAACAAGGCGGAAACCTTTCTAGATCGCGTACTCGACGAGCCTAAAGAAGGACCAGGCCAGGCGAGTGTCGCCACCTCAGCGTCTGCGACACCGGCACGGACGGGGACACCGGCGGCAACGGGACGGTTGTCGTTGCAAGAAAGATTAGCAAGGGCTGCTGCCAGTGCCAAGACGGGGAGTCCCGTGCCTGCGCCGGTCATGGCAGTGCCCGTCCAACCGGCTGCCATCAAACAGCTGGACGAGCCTGCTCAGCTGGCTGCTGTCCAAGCGCTGGAACAGCCTGAGCATGGAATGCTGACGGAAAACCAACGGTCGCCCATCTTTCCAGCGAATCGACCAGATACGGTGCAGGTCAAGGCCGACGCCCCTGCAACCGAGGCGCCTGTAGCCGATCTCAAGTCTGCGCGGACATCCATCGAGTCACCACGGCAGTCGGCGGAGGTCCCTGCGACGCCTGCGGCCGCATCGCAAGCCGACACGAAAGCCGACCCGGCAGCACAAGCCGCTGAACGCATCTCGGCCCTTGAAGCAAAACTACGCTACTATACGGCAGACGACTTGGCACACAGTCGCGCCGTCTTGCGGGATGCCGATACAGATGCACTTGAACGCAAACTCGCCGAACGTGCCGAACGCATCACGTTGCTTGTGCAAGAAGGCGATACGCTCGCAAAACAGCAAGGTGTCCATCTCGAAACGATCAGAAAACTACGCGCGCGTTGTACAGAGCTTGAGAAGCTGATTGCCGTATCGCTCAAGGCGGTGGAAAAGGCAGAGGCCGATGTCGCCAAGTGGAAGGGTGAACACAAGACGGTCGGTGAAGTATCCAAACGACAGCAAGACAAGATTCGACAGTTGGCGGCGTTGGAAACCGAGGCGGATAGCTTGCGTAAGCTCAAGACGGGTCATGTGGCGACGATTAGCGACTTGAAGCGACAGCTGGCGGATGCACAGCAGCTCAACGTAACGCATGCCGGTCTTGCAGCGAAACTACAGGCCGAAAAGGAAAAGACGGAAGCACTTCAAAAGAAGGTGGGCGTGCTGCTGCAAGAGGCCAAGGAGCAAGCCGATGAGCAAGACGGCGAACGCGCGGCCTTGCAGGCAAAGTATACGCGACTCGAGGAACGGTCACGGCAAATCGAGGCGGAACGCAAGACTGAAGTGTTCCGGCTCGAAAGCGAAGTCGAGGCCTTGCGTGCCCAAGTCGAGGAATCGAGTGCCGGTGCCACAGAGCATGTGCAAACCAAGCTGTTGAGACAGATGGAGACGTTGCAGACGCAGCACAGCATTACTGTCCAAAATTGGTCGCGCATTGAAGAAAATCTCATGGCGCGGTCGCAGGCGGCTGAGGATGAACGGGATCGGCTGGAAGAGGCCGAGGCGGCGCTCAAGAGTAAAATCAGAGACCAAGCCGTGCAACTCAAGCAGCTGGAAGAAGCCTTGGCAGACGGTCAAGGCGCGTTGAAGCGTGCATTGGCCGGACAAGATGAGCTCCGTGAGCAAGTCAAGCAACTCCAAGCCAAATGCGACGAAAGCAATGCAAAGCTCGAGGCAGAACGCGCGCGGATGGCGGAAGAGCGCAAGCGTATGGCGGCAGACATTGAAACGCAGCTCCAGGAACGACTCGAATCAGAGCGTAGTGTCTACGACACCAACATGGCACCCTTCTTGGCGCATCGAAACAATGGCGCGCGGTCACCGGAGCTCAGCTTTTCAAGAGGATCGGTCGATTCGCCAGCCAATAGCTTTAGGCAACGGCCTCCCAGACCCACCCTGGACTCACGCCGGACGTCCAACACGCTACAACCCTTGACGCCGTCACTCGACAGGCGGCGATCGTCCAACCACATGGCCGACCTCGATGGCATGCGCTCGCCGCCGCTTGATGACGGCATTGAATCCAATAACCTGGCCTCGCTCGCCGAACAACCCCTCTCGCGCGCCCTCAGTGTCGTCACAAGCTCTGCTGGACCCGGTCTCGGCATGCTTGAGCGTGTTTCGGCCACGGCGCGTAAACTTGAATTGGAACTGTCCTTGGCACGCGAAGATTTGACGCGCATGACGCAGCAACGTGATGCCGCGCGACAAGCCTGTGTCGAGCTGGATGCAGCGGCTGAAGAGCGTACGCGGGCGGAACAGGCGTTGGCGCAGGTCAAGGAGGAGCGGGCGGCGTTGGCGGCCAAGTTTGAGGCGACGTTGGAGTTGTTGGGTGAACAGACAGAGGAGAATGAACAGCTCAGGGAGGATATTGCGGATATGAAGCAGGCGTATCGCGAGACGTTGCAGCAGCAATTTGGCAAGTAGCGTCATGGTAGCGGCGAAGCTATGAGCCTGACCTTCATTCATCTAATACTGACTCGTCAAAAAGGGTACCGTCTGCGCATGGGATTCCCTATTGCGGGTCAACTTTGCCTCGATCTAGATAGGCATACGCTCAGATCAGTGTTCTTTGGAGACCATCTATAGCTCTTGGTGTATGACCCAGAACTTACACCTTGAGCTCCTTTTTGAGCGAAGATTGAATGTGGGGTTACAACAGTTGGCGATCAAGCTATAGGTATAAACGTGAGCCCCCTGTGAAAGGGCGTGAGCGTCTCGTGAGTCGTGGCCGTGGTCTCTCTGAGTCTCGAATTTCGCTCGTGAGCCAATGCATCTGAATCTTGACACAAGCACGACGACGATCGACGCTCAACGATACATTACCCGTCAGCTCTATCTCTTGGCTGCTAAACAGCACGCAGCTTGACTGATGATTGCCAACACGCTTCAAAGCTCTCGCTTCAATGCGCGCTCTCATTGCTGTGTTCACGTGCAACGCTACAGCCCACTTCGCTCGCTTGTCAACATGTGCCTTCAGATTGACTAGAACAACTTCTCGAACGAGTCCAAGATCTGCGGCTCCTCTTGGATGCACGCATTCCTCGGCGCGATTCATTCGGCTACCTTCTTGAGCAGCTCTCGATCCTGTTGCAGCCCGTATGGCTGCAGGACTACACAAGGCCAATGGTGGCCAAGTCACTTCTCGTACGGCCAGGATACGACAAGCTTACGCATGGTCGTCCATTTTGCAAGCGTCTCGCCACAAGATACCGCTGTGGCCATGATTCCGCTCACTGCCTCCCTTCAACCCCGAAGTTCAATTTCCAACCGGGCTTGAGCATATCCAGAGGAGATAATTGCTGTCATTGGGATCAGCTGCCAATGCTTGAAGAATCTTGGGTGACTGAGACCTGGCACAAATCTGTGGAGTTGTTGAGCGACGCGCCGAAAATAAGCAGATGCTGAAGTCCAATGATGATCCAGAGCCTGCAAGAAGCTTGTACACGAGGCTTGTGTAGCCGATGATTCCTAGACGTGGCAGACTAGTCAAGATTGTGCATGCCGCATATTTTGTGCCCGACGCCAGCCCTGGGCTGAGCACCTGCACGCGGGGCTAGCAATGCTTCGAGAACTGCGAGGAAAGGCAGCAGCAGACCATGACAGAGCCGACACATGCAACCAAAGAGTTTGCCGCATTGTCTGCAATGTACGCGAGCGACTTGGCCTGTTGCCGCAAGACCGCTTCTCACCTTCGACGTCGGCTTAGCTGTGCAGCTCCGGGAGACGGCTCAAGTCGCGAGCCAAAAACCGTATTGCCTTGAAGAGGATGCGAGTCTGTCTCTCGAAACCCATCTTGTCGCGACGATGGCCGTCTAGGCGGGACAGTGCGCTGTGATGGTCTCTAGCACACATCCGCCGGTTGCAAAGTATGCGCATTGATGGCGAGCGAAGATCATGGCTCAGGATCCGTCGACGGGTTGTACGGCGAGCAGCAGTGTTCGCATGCAATCAGGTCATTGGTGAGCTAGAAGCTGTCCCAACACTTCTCAACTTGCTGGCAGAGTCCGGCTAGAATGTGTGCCAGGGTCTCGACCCAGATACCTCAAATCGGTAGAGCCGGATCATGGTCCTTCCGACTTCTTGGTGAAACGAAAGAGCCGCAATGCTGTCACATCAACCGCATTGCATTTTTGACTTGCCGTTGATGCCAATTGAGCGCGTACTTCACCAGTATGGACTGCAGTGGGGCTTGAAACACAGCATGACTTGCACTTTGCGGTCGGACTGGAAGGCGCCAGTGATTGATCGGACGCGTAAGCCCGCCTCGGAATCTGTTCCGCAGGTTGCGGCCAACTTGTGGCGAAAGCTGCCGCGTCCCGCGATGCTTGCATGACTAAGCTACTAGCAATGTCTAGCATAGACACAGTTGTGGTGTGGTTGTGACGAGCGCTGCATGCTGCGACTCCTACGAGAGCGCCAGTATTGCGTTGCCAATCAGTGGCAATCAGTGACAATTGATTGGCAGATGACTCGGGGGCTGCGAGCAAGCGGCGGCGGTCATAGCAAAAGTGCCTCCGAAATGAGTGCAACGTGGGATTCATGTCGGGGCCCCGGTGAATCATGTGTTCCGATCATCGAATGAAAAGTTGCAGTCTTGCAGATCCCGTGAAGACTTTACTGTGGGGAATTCATTGGGAATTTCAGCCACATGTGACACAAGCCCGGGGAAAATAAGCTTCCCCGGATTTCCACGAGACAGCCGTTTGACGTGAGCCTTGACAATGCCTGGGATGACAAATGCAAGTCGCGAGAGCCCATGGCCAGGGCCTGTGATCCAGGGTCCGTTGGGAACCAGGGCACAGGCTCGCTCGCAGGCGCACGATTTCTGCGGTGGTTGCGATTCAACTTGCGAATGTTAAATGCACGTGCACTTTCACCTCATTCTCAAGGGCGCAGTCGCAAGCTGCCGATCGAAGCTTTCGCGCGCACCACGCTAGGCGCGCAAGCGCTACCCGTCCGCGTGAGAAGCGTGCACTTGGTCGCAACATAGCAAAAGCGTCAAATCACTAGGGCACAGACAGCTCATCATAATGCAGCTGAGCTTCTCAACGAGTCCTCGGCTTGACTGGTCAGCTCTAAACAACATCTTGATCGCGCAATGCTCCCCAACCATATCGCAATCAGAGTGTCGTAGAAGCTCGTCATCTGCAGATTGCAGTCGCCATTGCTATTGCTATTGATGCATTTCTCCGCAAATCGCTCTGTCATCATGTATGAGCTTTGACAGTGTGACCTGTCGTCTTTGTGAGGGTCATTTGTCTGGGGGCGAATCGCAAAGCTAGCAAAGGCCATGATTTGAAATGCTTATTCTGCGCGTGACAGATGGGACTGGAGTGATGCGCACTTTGCTCAGCGCGGACCCCGGACTTGTCTGTGCAGGATTGGCAACTTTGCAGGTTCCGCCGGAGTGATCAGGTTGGCGGCTCATCGGGAGTAGCACGCGACGGTGCCAGGGATCAGCTCCCAAAAGTTTCCAAGGCTGTCTCCGCTGGGTCGCCTCTGCAGATCGCTGACCGAAATGTGACAAAACTCAAAAGTTTAACCCGCGTGGCGCAACACCCGCCAGGAGCCATATTCATCTGAACAGAAGTGCAGCACTACTGACAACTTCTATAAGAACAGGCTCGTTCCCCTGGATCTATTCGACACAAAGCAGTTCAATATGATTACTTCCATTGTCCTTTCCACAGCTCTGCTGCAGTTTCTTGCAGTCAATGCCTTCCCCAACATGGCCAAGCGCATGGCTGATGGTGCTGAAAAGCGCCAGGCAGTCCCGCAAATTGTGCCTTTCCCGGAATACCCTGGTCTTCCATACCACGCACTTTTCAACCAGTTTGACGCCAAGGCCCAGCTTGTCTCTACCTCGGGCGACCATGCTTTCATCGCTCCTGGCCCCAACGACATTCGCGGTCCTTGCCCAGGTCTTAACGCCGCCGCAAACCACGGATATCTTCCACGAAACGGTATCGCAGACTACAAGTCTTTGAACACTGGTCTCTGGGAGGCGTTCGGGCTCGATCAGACTGCCACCCAAGTGCTTCAACAAACTACAACCTTCTTCGACGGCAACCCGCTTACGCAGAAATGGTCGATCGGCTATGCAGACAAGCTCGGTCGCGACTCTGACTTGGGTCTGCTGACTCCATTGACGAAGCTGCTTGGAACCCCAACTGGTATTTGCGCGTATGGTCACCTCAAATCAGAGGGCGATGCATCCATCACCCGTGGAGACTTCTTGGCCCCTGAGGACAACTCTAACTGCGCGAGTTACCCGAAGTTCTTCCAAGAGTTGCTCGACTTGGCCGAGGAGCGCACCGGTGGACCGATCACTGCGCCTGTCCTCGCTGAGCACCAGCACAACCGCAAGCTCCACTCGATTGCGACAAACCCCAACTACTTCTCACCTGCTTTCGCCGGTGTCGCATTCACGCCTGCAGCGCACTTGTTTGTGTTTGAGCTTATGGCCAACCACTCGGCTGAGCACCCGCGCGGTCTTCTCACGCCCGAGACGCTCATGACCTTCTTCAGTTACGAGCGTGACGCCAACGGTGAGCTCAAGTACACTTACGGCCACGACCGCATTCCCGACAACTGGTACCGTCGCTCGCAGCTTGATGCTTGGACCTTGCCTGACATTCTCCTTGCTGTCGGCCAGCAGTGCGCTGCTTACCCTTCTACCTGCAAGGTTGGTGGCAACACTGGTACTGTCAACTCGTTCACGGGTGTCGACCTCGGTGACATCTCTGGTGGTCTCATGAACGCCCAGTCCTTCACTGACCCCAACGTCCTTGGCTGCTTCTTGGCTCAGAACATCCAGGCTGAGGCACCTAGCTCGCTCGAGGGTCTCTTTAGCGGTGCCCAGCTCGTGCTTGCCAAGGCCAAGATTCTTACCGACCTTGTGCCTGCGCTGGCTCCGCTCGGCAACTGCCAAAATTTGCCTCCTGGCAAAAGTGTCAGCCAGTATGGCTCCATCTTCCCGGGTGCCCGCACTCAGTCTTCAGGCCCTCGCGCCTACTCTCCGTAAACGCTCACTAGCTTACTTGAGAATCTGTAGCTATAGCTTTCATACAAAGACATTACGCCTTGTTTCTCTCGCGCTTCTCGTGTGCTGCCAGCTACCTTTCCGACGCGACTTCCTCACACGCGACAACTGCGACTTTCCTCGAGAGGGTCTAAAGTCATCTTCGGCGAAGTAGATGTCTGCCTGTCCTTTCTCTCCACCGACTCGCACGAGTTCGCTTCCGATTCAGAAACAGCCTGGTACTCACTGTCAGACTCGACAGGAGATGTGGTGCTTGTCGATCATTCTCGTCGGCATATCTCCTTATCTGTTGACCGTCTGCTTGTCGATGATCCCGGTATCATCCAAATCTTTTGAATGTCAGCTGCGACAGCCTCGCAGGCTACATGCTGGCGCTCAACTCGCAGATCCATAGTCTGTACAAGTATAACACAAAGGCTACTGTTACAAAGCCTCCTTCTTCTTTCTGCTACTTGAATCCTCAGAAGGCGTCTCCGCCAAGCGTCCCTCGAGCGAGCTCACCGGTACGACGTGATTCTCGCCGCCGCCAGCCACCTGTAGCATTTGCGGTCCCTTGAAGTTTTTGCGACCCCAGACCATGTACCAAAGCAGCGCAATCGAGGCAAAGCCGACAAAGAGGACAGAGGCGTAATTCATGGTGCCTGGCTCTGCGACGGGGATGGAGGTCTGTTGTTAGCAAATGGCTAGAGTGGAGTGAGCAAAGACTGTACCGGGAAGCAAAAGAGGACGATGGCTAGAGTTAGCAAGAGCTTGACAGAAGACCTGCATACCGAAAAAGATCCAAACGACAGTAATGGAATTGACAATGACGCCAAGTTTGCCGAGCTTGAAGACGGCATCCGAGACGAGATGCCGACCGCGGACCAGTAACACTAGAATAGGCACGCCATAACTGGCAGACAGACAAATCGTAGCAACACCCGTAAAGGCATTGAATGCGGCGGCACTGCCGAGATAGATGAGACCCAAGAGGCCCTGCACGATACAGCAGAGGATGAGGGCATTGAGTGGCACATTAAACGTCTTGTTGACTTTGGACCAGAGTTTGCTGCCAGGGACGGCGCCATCGCGTGAGAAGGCATAGAGGTTGCGCGAGGTGGCGGTGAGACTGCCAACAGCGGCAAAGAAGAGGATGCCGAGGATCAAAAAGAGGAGGCCGAAACCACCGCCGGCGCTGCCGGTTGCTTGCTTGAAAATAAAGCCGATGGGTTGACCGGTGCTGACGCCAAGTGTCAAGTCGACATCAGGCAGGACAAAGAGGACAGGAATGAGATAGACAACACCCGTGATACCAGCTGCCAAGACGCTGAGCACGATGGCTTTTGGCACTTCGCGCTCGGGATTGCAGACTTCCTCGCTATCGTTAGTAGACTTTTTGAGATGAAAGACATACCAGCAACTCGCCACGAGACCGTATCCCGTCAGTGTATAGGCGGCTTGCAGCAAGCCGACGAAGAAAGACCAGCCTGGCGCCCAACCAGCGCGACTCACGTCGTAATCTGAAAAGACGTATTCTGCCGATCGCCGGCCGCCACGGGCCATGGTCAAGATGGTTACAAGAATGATGATGACGGATGCGCCGGTCCAGTAGATGCAGATTGTATTGATTTCTTCGAGGTGCTTGGAAAGAAAAGTATTGACGGCGAGCGCGACAAGCAACACGGCCCAGTACATGAGCACGACTTGCCACGGCTTTGGTGCGAAGTCTTCATTCCACAAGCCAATGGCCGACAAGATGAGTTGACCGCCTGAAAAACAGATGGAGGTGGTCACAGTGATGTTGCCAATCAAGCCGAGCCAGCCGGTAATATACGACACGGCCGGTGCCCATCTGGGTGTACAGAGCATGGCGGACCAAAAGTAGACGCCGCCCGAGGTTGGGTAGCAGCTGCAAATCTCGGCGAGCGATGCCGCGATGCACAAGCTGATGAGCGAGACAAAGATCCAGCCATAGAGTACCGTGACGGCGCCGCCGTTGACTAAACTATAGCTTAAGGTGGTGGACGAGCCAAAGGGAACAGCCATGATGGCAAAAGAGAGACCCAAGACGGCCATCATGGAGAGCTTGCGCGGCAGTTCTGAGGTATAGCCCATTTGTGCGAGCCTTTCCTCGGCGGCCATGCCTGGCGAGCTTTTTTCAGTCAGCGAGGCCATGGCTATAGTCAATCAGAAGTAAATACACGAAGCGAGTAGCAAGTCGCAAGTGGGCATCGTCGTTGTTATAAACCTCCAGGAGTCCAGGGCTTTCAATTGGGAAGAGGCGCGGGATTGGATGCGGAGAGAAGCGAACGAAGCGAGAAGCCTGATTGGGTGGGACAGACTTATCTTATCAACTCGAGCTCGTACTTATAACCTCAACTGCTCAAGCTTGTCACTGCAGTCTACAGATAGCCATGCGCATAGGCATCTCGGGTCCATCAGGCTCAGGCAAGACAACCATAGCCAGGGCCCTCGCTCAACTGCTTGCTCGTAAAGGACTCGCTGTCCAGATTCTGCACCAGGATGACTTTTACTTGCAGGAAGCTGATATTCCACTGATTGACACTGGCGAGCATGCGCGCGTGGTCAATTGGGATTGCCCAGAAGCGCTAGACATGGCTGCATTCAAAAGAGCTTTGAGTTCATTCGATGCACAGTCAGGCTTTCCTGAAGCTGTGCAGAAAGACTTGCAAGCGCGTGCCAAAGAAGATCAGAATGATGCCGCGGCAACTGATGTGTCATCTCAGGCAATGCAAGAGGCAGATAAGCTTCAGGTAAGCCGCAAAGAGAAAGTCTTGATTGTCGATGGCTTCATGCTCTATCAAGACGACGAGGTGCTTCAACAGCTTGATCTAGCTATTTTGCTGCGCGGGTCACACGACATGCTCAAAGCCCGTCGCGAAGCACGCTCAGGCTACGTCACGCTCGAAGGCTTTTGGCAAGACCCGCCGGGCTACTTTGATGATGTTGTCTGGGCCGAATTTGTTCGTACACACAAGCATCTCTTTGTCGATGGCAATGTCGAGGCCCAACTGCTAGACGAGCGCCTCAAAACGCCAGAGTCACTTGATACAGATGTGGACGCGTCGTTTAGATTTGTTCTTGATCAAGTTGCATCACTTTTGTAGCTACGACTACTTCTTACCCGGCCGACGCGGTCGCGCAAAGCCACTCGAGACTGTCTGCTTTGGCGGATGGATGCGGCTCTTGAGATCTGCCACGTCTAGCGCCTCGGCCTCATAACGCACATCAAGCGTGATGCCAGCGGCCTGAATGACAGCATTGCGCGACGACGAATACGTCATGCGCTCCTTGACTTTGGCGGCATCGGGGCATAGATAGAGAAAGATTTGCGACGTGATGCCGGCGCCTTCATGCTCATGCACATAGCTGTAGAATAGAAAACACGGCGCGTCGCTCGGCAGCACCGTTGCAAGGCTGTCCAACTCCACCTCCTTGTCTTGCGTGATATCAATCGCTTCCGTGGCAGAATCAATCTGCAACACGACGGCGCGCGAAATGGAGGCCGTCTTGAGCACATTGAGTGCTTCCTGTGCATGCTGAGTCAATCGACTATCGCCTGTTGCCGCCGGCGCAATTTGCTGCTTGCTGCCACTGTAAATTGCCTCTTCTGCCTCCTTGACATCTTGCAATTCCTTTTCCTTTTCTGTATAGGGCTTATCGGCCGTCGACGTCTGCTTCAAAAACGCTTTGCTCGACAATTCCGTCTTGGTCGTTGCAAAGTACATGCTTGCAATCTTGTCGCTGCCAAACTCGCGACTGAGCGTGTTGCGCGTGCTGGCATAAAGCATCTTTTCGCGTACTTTGGCCGTGTCGGGGACATACGAGACAAAGATGAACTTGCCGTCGTCTTGGCGCACCATGAGATAGGCCGCCTCGTCATCGGCCACGAGCTCCGTCAAGCCATCAAAGTCGCTTTCGAAAGAGGCGCCCTTTTGTTGCTCTCCGTTCGGTTCAAGCGCTTCGTTCTGAATAGATATCTTGAGAGTACGTAGTGACTCAGGTAGATCTGCCAATTTGGCGCCTAGGGCCTCACTCCGCTTGATGCCGCTTTGATTCATCTGGTGTGTCGGGGATGACGCGCTTGTCGTTGTTCATCTGAATAGTTCTCGACGACATCGCAGTCTTTGACCATCGCGACCTAGGCAGCATCTACTTGTTCAAGGACAGCTTTGATAGATGGCTAAAAAAGACAAGGCTGCGGCTGCTGTCGCCAAGAAGCAAAGAGCTCTGGCCAAGACGCTTAAAAAAGGCAACAAGAAGACCAAAAAGTCAAATGCTCAAGCCAATTCAGACGATGAAGATCAAGATATCGACCAGATTCTTGCCGATTATGCCGCTGCTCAGTCTAAAAAGATGGAAATCACGGAAGAGCTCTGTGCTGGACCACCTTCGACGCGTATCAATGCAAGCTTGACCGTCAATCCGCTCAAACCCGAAGTCATTCTCTTTGGCGGCGAGCATTTCGATGGATCGCTTGCCACATTTTACAATGAGCTCTACGTCTACAGCGTCAACAAGAATACATGGACCAGGGTGATTTCTGCCAACAGTCCGTTGCCGCGTAGTTCTCATCAAACGGTAGTCCACAAGAATAGCATCTGGCTGTTCGGCGGTGAATTCTCCTCGCCCAAGCAAAACACCTTTTACCACTATTCGGACTTCTGGCAGCTCGACTGCGCCACGCGTGCTTGGACCAAGATAGAGTCGCGCGTGTCACCCTCGGCGCGAAGCGGTCATCGACTCGCCAGCGTCGGAAAATACATCATCCTCTTTGGCGGATTCCAAGATACTTCGGCCGAAACGCGCTATCTCGGCGATCTCTGGGCATTCGATACGGACGATTACGAATGGCATGAAGTCAAGCTGACCGCCGTGAGTCAAAAACCAGATGCTCGAAGCGGCTGTACTTTTTGTGCCGCCGGCACGAGCAAAGAAGAAGCCATCCTCTTTGGCGGATATACGAAGAAAAAGATGACTGGCAAGCTCCACAAGGGCGTCATTTTGAATGACTACTGGACGCTCAAGCTCGTTGGCGAGCCTGGCGCTGGGACCTGGGCTTGGTCACGTCGCAAGCGGCCGGCTAGCCCGCCTTCGCAGCGGATCGGCGCTTCGGCAGCCCTGCATCGCAATCGACTCATTTACTTTGGCGGCGTCTATGACCACCGCGAGGCTGAAGAAACACTTGAATCCACTTTTTACAATGACTTGTGGTGTTTATCCATCGAGGCGAGTCGCTGGTTCCCTCTCAAAGTGAGACCTGCACGCAAAGGCCCAGTCAAGAAGCAGGTTGAAGAGCGTAGCAAGGGACAGTCGAGAGAAGACGATTTGCTTGCAAACGAGCGATCGCTACAAGCAAAGTTGGCCGGTACAACGTTAGAAGACGAAGTAGACGAGGAAATGGCTGAAGATCCAGAAGTCGCACTGCAGCACAAGCGACTACAAGATGTACCTTTGACGCAGCTCATGCCGCATCCGCGCATGTCGGCGGCCCTTGCAGTCTCTGGCGATTTACTCTACGTCTTCGGCGGCATTTTTGAGCAGGGCGAAAAGGAATACAATCTCAATGATATGCATGTGATTGACTTGGCCAAACTCGATGGCGTGCGCAAGTTGTTTGGCCAGGAAGTCGCGGCGCCCATGTCGGAAGACGAGAGCGAGGAAGACAGCGAAATGGAGGACGACGAGGAGGAAGAAGCGCCCAAGAGCGTCTTTTTCGAGAACATTCCCGACGAAAAGCCCGAGGAGGAGCCTGAAGTCGACGAAGACAGGCCTATCGATCCGCGTCCCATGCCACGGCCATTTGAAGATTTACGGCCGTACTTCATGCGCACCGTCAACGCCTGGCAGACATACCTCTTGCCCTGGAACCAGACTTGCTCGCCAAAAGAGCTTCGCACGAAAGCTTTTGTGCGCGCCGAAGACTATTGGTGGGTCGTGCGTGAAGAGATCCGTGCCATGGAGGACCAGATGGAGGATAGCGGCATCGGCGAGGTGATTGAAACAGCAGAAGAGAATGCCGGTAAGAAGGGTGTTGTCGGGCAGCGGCGATAAGCCTAGAATTGGCGGCGTTTCTTGGTGGCTGGCTTTGCGCTCGCCAAGGCGATGGACGCCTCGAGACGCTTGCGTCGGCGCTCATGTACATCCTCTGCCGTCTTGGGCTCCCCTGCCGTCGGGGTTGATGCTTCACTGGGCGTTCCACTTTGCCGGGGGTCTTCATCTACAGCAGGCAACAAATTTGAACCGCCGATACGCGATTCGACGGGCGAGTCTTGCTCTTCTTTGCCTCCAATGCGATATTTGACGGGTGTGGCGGTGACCGATGTTCTCTGCGATTCTGGCAATTGCGTCTCGACAGGTGAAGCAAGGGACAATGTAGTCTGCGTTGGGTCGCGCGACTTGCTCGGTGTCGGTGTTGGTGACGGCGATTTGGCGATTGATCCGGCCTTCTTGCCACCGATGCGAGACTTGACAGGCGTGACAGCGACAATTGGAGACTTGGGACGTGGCTCTGGCGACGAAGCACGCCCCTTTGTCCCGCCAATGCGAGCCTTGATAGGTGATGTGGCAGGCGATGCCTCGCGCTGCTTCTTTCCGCCAATTTTAGATTTAATGGGGGTTGCGGCGGGCGACTTTGCACGCCTTTCCGGCGAGCCACTTTGACTTTGGTCTGCCGCTTGAAATGCTCCCTGTGTGGAAGGCGATCGTGGTGTCTCGCCATCTGTCGTCGCTTCCGTATCGTAATCCAATTCTTGCGGCGTGTCTGGCTTTTGCACCCCTGGATCGACGAACTCACTTGGAGACGCCTCTGCATCGCTTTGACTCGCCTCGTTCGTAGTAGATTGAAAAACTTGATCCCATTGACCCGCACGAGACATGCAGACTTGCCAATCCTGTCGGAAGCTGTCAAGACGACCTGCTTGATCAATCAGAGCCAATACTTCAGGGACGCTCTTGACCTGCTTGGCAAAAGCCTCGCGACTTGAGTCTGCAAAGCCTTCACGCTCAAAAGGAAGATGAGCCGGCCTGCGACGATGTGGGCGATATTCAAGCTTGTTTTCTGTGCAAAACTCCGTCATGGAGCGAATAACGCCATCCTTGCTCTTGATGGTCTTGAGCAAGCTGGCGACTTGCTCTTGGTACTGCACAAGCATGGCGCCAAAGCCAAGCGTCAAGCCAAGAGCTGTGGCCATTGCAGATAGTGGCTGGAGATTGTAGCGCCATTGCAAGTCAATGTCTGTAGTGCCGAGCTTTGAAGACATGTAGACTTCCAAGTCGCTTTTGGCGTGTTTGACGGAGAAGCCGACAGAGTCTAATGGCTGTGTAATGCCAGATTCTAGGTGCTTGAGCAGCGCATCCATGTCATCTTCCGTAAAGGGCGCCTCAAGATCGGACGCTCGGTCAATCAGCGCCTGTGCATCCACATCTTCTCCCCAGACTCGCTGAAGATCTGTAACTCGGACGGCATAGCCTTTGTCCTGTTTGGCAAACTGAGCAAGCAGATGAGAATGGCCCTTGAGCTTGAGCCAGGGCGTTTCTAGCACACGCATATTGAGCTGATGAGCTATTCAGCGGAGCTCGTCTTGATCAGAGCAAGTCTATTCAGCTTTCACATTGCCTTGATGGAGCTGGCCATGAGTGGTGAGTGACGACCAATTCGAAGGGCAACGGACGACGACCAGCACCAAGTCTAGCGGGAATACAATATGCGGCCGGCATGGCACTAGCTAGATCAGAAGGCGCATGGCAACCTGCTTCTGTATGTCGCTCTCATGCCTTCACACTGGCGATCATCGCCATCATCACTGCGATTGCGCTCAAACATTTGACGCGTAGCCTCCTCATCCTTATCTGTCTGCTCTTACCACTTGCTGCTATAATATACCTTGCTCGGATAGCTACGCAATGGACACAAAGCCACCGCTATCGCTATCCCTCAACGCTGCATCAGCGTATTTTGGCTCCTGCTGCTAGCCCAAAGAATACCTTTGAAGCGCAAGTCACAGAAGCCCCGGTACAGCAACTCTTCCCAGACGCTCCAGAGCTGGAAGAGCAATTCAGTCAAGTCATCTCCGTGCTGTTCGTCTGTCGATTGCATTCATGGTATCTGCATATATCAAAACGTCACCTCTTCCCCAATACGGTCGAGCAGCTCTTGCGTGCTGTCTGTGTGCGCTTCAAAGAGCGTATCCTTGCGCGCGACGTCATTGGCCTTGCTGTTCGCCGCTGTTTGCCAATTATTACACAGCATCTCGCAGACTTTCACAATGCCGAAGCGTCCGTCAGGCGTCTCGACACGGACTTCGAACCTGGCTCAGAGTTGGAGGCTGAAGCGATTGCGCAAAAGTATCGCAGCGGTCGACTCCATAGAGCGGCACGCATCCAAGCTCATGTAACGACACGCTCTAATCAGCAGAGTGTGCTACGCGAAGGTATTGTGCCGAAGATGCTGGTGGCGCTCTTGCCAGAAGGCGAACGCTCTGAGCTCGTTTACACATTGTTGCGCGAGCTCGTAGCCTGCGCCGTCTTGACACCGCTCTTTGAAATGCTCGCCGAGCCTGACTTCTGGAACAGCTTGATTGTCTTGCATGCTGGCCAGGCGATTCAAGAACGCGCCAAGATCAAGCGCTTTCGATCACGTCTTGAAGAGCAAATGGCCGAGACGGCATCGCCCATGGCCTCCACCACGCCATCGAAAAGCAGATTCAGCCGAAGAAGGAAACCATTGAAGCTCGAGCGCGGGCTAGCGCTAGGAGATGCTAAGGGTTGGGAACGCGTCTATCGCAAGATTCGACGATGCAACAGTCTTTCAGATCTCGTCGGCATGCGGCGTGAGTTGATGTCACTCAAACAGCAAGTCGGTGTGGCGAGCACGCCGACGACAGGCGTCAAACACACAAGTCTGGAAGAAGCACCGCTCAACAAGGCGCTTGCGCTGCTCGAGTCGCGTGTGGCGTTGCTCAGTGGTGGACAGCGACAGTCCTATTCGCTTGGCAGTCCTGCACAGATGAATCTTGACCAGACGCTCGTGCATGGTGCCGACAAGCTGCGCACGTTCCTTCAAGATCGCAAGCGGACAGATTTACTAGACTTGTTGCTACAGGTGCATGTCGACCGACAACAAACGACGGGCGACGATCAGCTCTTCAAGGAGGATATCGAGCTGCTTTGTCGCCAATTTATTGACAGCCCCGTCTTGTCCATTACCGACCAGGAACGCATTTATTTGCGCAACTATATCACACAAGAGCCACACGACTATGACGGCGAGGCGAATGAAATCATGCTTGCCGTTGCCCGTCGCGCGCATCGGACACTTGAGCAAGAAGACTTTCCACTCTTTCAAGGCAGTGATCTTTACCTCGCGATGATTCTAGATGAGAACGAGCCCAAAACAAAGCTAGAGCGAGAGTCGAGCAATGAACATTCTGAAGAAGACGAGGTGGCGCATGGCGTTGAGCATGCCTTGCAAGACTTGCTCGTGCCTACTTCTCGGCCTGCGTCGCCGACCAAAGACTTGTACACAGCCGAGCCTGGCGACTTGGAATTGGCTGAGCGGATAGCGCAGCTCGAGCATGAAATCAAGAAGCGCGCCGATCATCTTGAACTGATTGAGCACCTGCTTGCGCATTCAACCGCGACCACTGCGAGTGAGTTGCGTGTCATGCAAGAGTCGCAGGCTCAGATCTCGGCCGAGTTGCGACGTCTCGAAACGCAAAAGGCGCAGTTTGTTGTGCAACAAGACGAGCACGAGTTGTATGGTCGATCTCAGATTGCCATCGAATCATATGTCGTCCATCGCGACCATGAAGGCGAGTACACGGCCTATCTGATTGAAGTGCGTCGGACTGGGTCGGATGGCACGCAAGCCGGCTGGATCATTGCACGGCGGTATTCTGAATTCAATGATCTTTACAGCCGACTCAAGCAGATCTATCCGCATGTCGCGCATTTTGATTTCCCTAAAAAGCAACTCAATCGGCTCAAATCTGTCAGCGAGAGTCGCCGACCGTTACTCGAGTCTTTTTTGAGGAACTTGCTAGCAGATGAAAGGCTCTGTCGCTCACGTGAACTCAGAGCGTTCCTGAGTCAGCACTATCAGCAATTTCCAAAGAAGCGACACCGCTCCGTTCTAGAGAATCTCTTGACGTTTACAGATCCCCGGGAAGGCGTTGCACGCCTGTTTGCATTATTGGAAGGACCCGAGACACCCGTCAGCGGCAGCCATCCAGACTTGCGCGAGGTGCATCCACCGCCGACAGGATCGCCTTCTGGCATGGACGAAGGTCAAGAAGAAGGTTCGCTCTCGTCCTTTGCCAAGCCAATCGTCAATCTCATCCTTGAAGCATTCGACTTGCGGGATCGTGGCAAATGGATTCAAAAGCGGGCTGTTGTTTTGGTGTTGCAGCAGATTCTCGGCGGTACGCTGGAAGGACGCGTGCGTGATGGCGTACAAGCGTGGACGGCGCCAGCAGCTTTGCAAATCATGCTAGGCCATCTCGAGCGACTCTTGCTCGATCAATTGGCGGGAACGCAAGAAAAAACCATCACGCGACGTACAGCGGAAGAGAAGCGACGGACACGCGAGTTGGCCTTGGCGACCGTCAAGTCTTCCTTGCCCCCTTATATCCCCGACACGGCTGCAAAAAAAGTCTTTCGGGCGCTGCAGAATCGCACGTTGAATGTGCATCTACTCAATAGCCTCGCTGATGAATTGGTCGAGTCGGTCTTTACATAGTCTGTAACACACGATTCTGTCGATTCTGTCAATTTATCTTACCTACTTGACTACGACGCAACCTGCTTGACCTCTTCCCAACCCGTCACCGTCTCCTTGTACACGTAAATCTTGCCATCGCCACACGAGACTGCCAAGAGTCCACCCGACTCTGACCAACTGACGCGCCAAACGACATCACCAAAAGGTTCCGATCGCAAAGGCTGACGCTGCCAGGTGGTTTGACCAGGGGCTTGCGAAAAGAGATAGACTTGCTTGTCTTGACCGGCAGTGGCAATCATGCTGCCAGGGAGACCAATGCTCGGTGCCCAGGCCACATCACGGACCCAATCGGTGTGACCCTCGAGGGTGTGTTCAAGGACATACTCTGCTGCAGCCTGATCGAATCGCCAAATCTTGGCGACATTATCACAGCCGCCTGTGACAAATCGACGGGCACCAGCTTGATCGGCAGCAGAAGCCGACGCGACGAGCGAACCGGCCGTTTCAGCAGGTGCCCAAGAGACGGCATTGCAACCGACGGCATGGGCATGCAACGTCCGCGTATCCCAGCTACCGTCTTCCTTCAACTCCAACAACGATACTTTACCGTCACTGCTAGCGCCGGCCAGGATACAGCCGATCGGATGGGGTGCCCACGCAACGGCATTGACGGAGGCGGCATGCAGGGTGTGTTCAGACAACTTTTGCCAAGCGCCAGATTGTTCGCGCCAGACGAGGATTTTACCATCGTAACCGGCAGAGGCCAAGAGGGTACCGAATTTGGGATGCGCCCAAGCGACTTGCCAGACAGGCCCTTCATGGCCACGCAACGTGTCGAGCAATTGATGCTGGACGGCCGCGTTGTTGTTTTGATGACCTGCAGCGGCATTATTGGCACCGGAAGCGGGCACGAGCTCAAAGATCTTGATCGTCTTGTCGGAGGAGCAGGTGGCGAGTCGTTTACCGTAGTAATCGAGCACGCAGTCGTGAATCATGTCGCCATGGGCCGTTTCAACGGTGATGGTGCTCTGTGTTGTCGTGGCCATCTTGGTCTATTGTAGGCTTTTGGTATACTCTGAGAGACCTTGCTTCTCAATGCGCTTCTCGTGCTCTGCTTTTGCTCTTTCAGCTTCAAGGACTCAAGTCCAGCGCCTGCTCCAGGTCTTTACTACAAGTAGTCTGGTCTTGTTGTCGTCGTGGCAGAAGACGCGACGAACAAAGACACTGCCCAGCTATAGGGACCTGGGGAGCTACTCTAGTTGATTGATTGAGACAAGGCCCCGAGCTGAGACGCCTTGGGAACACGCATAGAACCTACTCATCACTATCCTCGCCATCCGAACCCGTCTCTGCATGCCCCATGATGGTCCGCCGCTTACCACCACTTGCACCTTGATTTGACCCAAATGCCGCCTCCCCTCGTAGACCGCCCAAGACGCCCGCCTGCTGCAAGAGCATCTCGAGCATACCCGTGCGGAAGCCATCGCCGCCGAGTTGTTCAAAGCCGACAATGCGTGTCTTGCCGATCCCCTTGACAAAGGGAATCACACAGGGCAAGACGCGAATGCCGAGACGCGTGACGAGAAAGGGGACTTGCTCGACATCCACCTTGATGAAGCGCGTTTGAATATGTTTAGCGGCAAGCTGCGCGAGATGCCGATGCATGACGGCACAACGCGCGAAATCGACATGGAAAAAGTGGACGACGCAATGTTCTGTACTTGTTGTGATGTCTAATACGGCCTGCTCGTCTTTGATCTCGAGATAGGTGCCATGGCCCTGTTGTAGATGCTGCTGGTGTTTGATTTGGACCGAGAGCTGTTGCAGACGTTCTGCGCGATAGGTGCTATCATCGAACGCGTCGAGGCTGTCGAGGAGGGCCTCGTCGTCAACGTCTTCGGTACGTTGATGGGCGGCGACCAGGCGATCGGCGTGCTTATTAGCGAGATGATTGACGAGCGCGTCGCCGGTATCGGCCATCGAACACGTCTTAACAATGGTGGACTAGGTAGAGGAGATGGGTATGCTATGATGCGCAGATGCGACACTGAGTAGACTTCTAGGAGGATGCTTCCGTCTCGACCATCTTGCCCTCGGTCGTCTCGTCATCATCGACCAAGCTGCCATAGACCTCTGGATGCTCCTTGAAGCACTCTTGCATGCCACGGAACTTGTCGAGACACTCCTTGCCCTTGGGCTCTTCCTTGCTGTAGACAAAGCATGAAAAGGCGGCTTTAAACTTTTCACCACAGGGGCCATGGGCCATGCCGCCGAGGCAAGGGCAGTCCCAGTTGATTTCACCCGTCTCCTCGTCAAAGGCCTGTTCCTGCGACGCTTCGTCTTCTTTTTCTTGGAATCCTTGGCCGACGCCGGCCGTCAAGCCTGCACCGGTCGCGGCCGTGGCCCGAGCAGCCTCGCCCGTCGGTGAAGCAGGTGTCTCCTCACCCTCTTGCTTCGCCTTCTTACTCTTCTTGCCCTTCTTTTTCTTCTTCTTCTTTTCACCTAGGTCGGCATGCGGTGTGCCATCCTCGGCATGGCCACTTGCAATCTTGGCACCGGCGCCGCCACCTTGCTTGGCCTCGCCATCCTGCTCATTCGTCGTGGGGTTGCCACTCGCCGCTTGCCGCTTCTTTTCAGCAGCTGCCACAACGCCGACATCATGCGGCGCCGCCGTCTCGCCAAAACTCGCCTGGCCATGGTTTATCGAGGTATTGGGATTGACACTCGTCTTGGCACCGGCAACCCCCGCTGGACTCTCGGGCTTCAAAGGGTTCCGCGCCTGGAGTCCCTCTTTCGCCTCGTGTGCTTTTTCCTTGACGGTATCGAGCAGGCTGTTCTGGTCGCCTTCGAGACGTAAGGTGCGGGAAGGCATAAGGGTATAAGTGCCGGCGGTGGCCAAGGCCGTCCAGGCGACTGCTTGCCTGAAGCTGCTTCTAGCTAGCATCTGGCGATACATCTGCACTACACAAGTCAATGAATGGTAGGTTCTTGTCCAAGTCGTCGTTTCTCAGTGACATCAGGACGAGGCTGCAGAACTTGCTGAGTCAGCCTTCTGCTCGAGGCCTAAAAGTCTATCAAAGTCTATCAAAGTCTATCAAAGTCTTTAGAGATGACAAATTGTAGATAGACTAGCTCGCAATGACTGCAGGGTCGGCATCTTCCTTTCGCAGCTTCTCACCAAGATCCTCATTGACACCCTTAGTTCTTGTTTGGTCCGTCTCTGCAGACTTGGCCTTGGCTGATGCAGATGCAGATGCAGCTACAGCAACGGCCGACTTTGGCTTGACGCCTGTATGAATCGCGGCGATCCCAAAGCTCAAGTCCTTGTACCCGGGACCAGAGAGCAAAAACCCAGCGTCCTGAATCATGCCTGCAAACGACTCTTGGTCGGGAAACTTGCGAATCGATTCCACCAAGTACTGGTACGAGTCGCGATCACCCGCCACAAGCTGGCCCATGATGGGAATCACACTGAAGGAATAGCGATTGTACAAGCTCGCCAAGGGAGCCGGCTTGACGTGTGAAAACTCGAGGCAGGAAAAGACGCCGCCGGGTTTGAGCACGCGAAAGGCTTCTGCTAGGACGCGATCGATATGCGTCACATTGCGGATGCCAAACGCGATCGTGTAGAGATCGACCGAGGCATCAGCGACATGCGTTAGTGTCTCTGCATTGCCGACTGTGAAAGCAATGCGACGGCCATCCTTGTAGCGTGTTTGTGAGGCGCGTTGCTTGCCGACCTCGAGCATCTCGGGATTGATATCCACCACCTCGACGGAAGTCTCATGATCAAATTGCACATCCGTGGCATAGTCGAGATGCCGAAACGCAATATCACCCGTGCCACCGGCGACATCTAATATCTTCATTGGTGCGAAATTGCCGCGTGCACCAGGCGCGAGGCCCTTGACGAATTCATCCTTCCAGAGTCGATGAATGCCGAGGGACATGACATCGTTCATACGATCATAGCTGCTTGCGACGTTACTGAAGACTTGGCCCACAAGCGATTCTTTCAATTGCTCGGGAATCGTGCGGTAACCGAAATGGGTCGGTTTGTCACTGTTACTGTCGTCGCGCGTGGCATAGAGTCGTTGACACTTGGGGCCGTGATATCTTGAGAGATGCGCTAGGCGTTGCGCTGATGGTCTCACGGCGGCCCTCATCCTAGCACGCTTGCCAAGAAGTTCTTTGTCGGCTCTGGTTGTTTCTCGAAGCCAAATAAAAAAGTGAATTTGTCAGTCGACGCGTCATGTACTTGCAGTTGTACTTCTACCTAGTCATTGCTACTACTTCTAGCTAAGAATTGCTGAATGGATAGCTTGCTGAGAGATCTAGGATGAATGCTCACAGACTACTTGCTACCAAAGGCAAGCGACTGCTCCCAGAAGCAAGTGACAAGTGTATATTGCCGCAGGTCCTGCTGGAAGAGACGCTGCAGCACTATGGCGGCGACGTCGGCAATCTGCCAGTGCCGCTGACGTTTAGTCTTTCTAGCGTGGCGACCGGTCGAAAGACACATATTGGCGTGCAAGAGTTCAATGCTGAGCCAGGCGAGGTGACGTTGCCCGCTGCTGTGCTTGAGAATCTAGGCATCACGGCGTCTCATGTCGACGGCAAGCAAGTACCCTTGCAAGCGCATCAAGTCGATTGCCAACTAGCATTGCTATCGAAAGGAGAATACGTCTTGCTCAGACCACTGGCATCAGGCTATGATCTGGCGGCAGACTGGAAAACAGCCCT
Organism: Protomyces inundatus; assembly: GCA_003717165.1. Lineage (NCBI taxonomy): Eukaryota > Fungi > Ascomycota > Taphrinomycetes > Taphrinales > Protomycetaceae > Protomyces > Protomyces inundatus. The sequence goes on along the minus strand of QXDR01000414.1, from coordinate 31,256 downwards.
TGAAGGCGCCTTTCGTGGTGCCTACACAACCCTGACCCCTGGCGATGTCGTTCATCTCAAAGACCGACAGGAACGATTTCTCGTCGATTCAATCAAACCAGACGAAGCAGGCATCTGTATCGTCGATACCGATCTCGAGGTGGACCTGCAGCCCTTGTCGGATCAACATGCGCATGAAACGTTGCAGGCACAGACGCAGCCTGTCAAGCTGCCGACGACGCTTGCTCTTGATAAAGAATATGAAGCGCAAGGCTCAGGACAATATGCCATGACGAATTGGGATCGCACATTGCCACTCGTCATCACCGTCAAGGCCGCGCCCGAAACAGATCTCGTTGTGGATAGCCAGCCTGAACCATCGCTCAATCGGCACATTTGGTCAGACTTGCAAGGACTGCCGCTCAAGCGTATAGAGATTGCGCCGTCCAATACATCCATCTCTGCCGCCGAAACAATCTCCATCTGTATTCTTACAAGCGACGCTGCCCGATCGACCTTGACAGTCAGTCAGCCGACAGCAATGGAAAGCATCCTGGAGACGCATACACGCTGTCCTAACTGTAACGAGGCCGTGCCAAAAGCCAATTTATTCCTTCACGAACGATATTGCGCCCGTGTTCACAAACGCTGTGCAACCTGTGGTCTCGTCGTCACAAAAGACGCATTGCATCACCACTGTCTTGTTTGCAACGCCGGCTTTAGCTGTTCACAGGCTCATCATGATACACGCTGGCATACCCCCCAAACATGCTCCTGTACCGCCAACTTTGCCAATATCTCGCAGCTTGCACTGCATCGCGCCACCGACTGTGCCGATCGACGCATTGTCTGCCGCTTCTGCCACCTCCTTATCCAACAAGGTGATTACAATACCGTTGCCTTTCTCGATCGCGAACGCGGCTTGAATGCGCATGAAGCCGAATGCGGCGCTCGCACAGTCCAGTGTGACTTTCGCGGCTGCGGCCGATTTATCCAGCTCAAGGAGTTGACAAGTCATACACGCGTCCATGCCACGCAGCGTGCTACACGTCGTTCGCCACGTATCTGCGCCAATACACTGTGTGTCGCCTCGGTCACTGAAGCCAATGCAGAACGGACACTGGGGCTTTGCACGTTATGTTTTGGACCGTTGCATAACACAATGCAGGATGATGCCGTGCGATCAGGACTGTGGCGACGCGTTCAGCGGCGAATGCTGATCCAACTCTTGACGGGCTGCCGTCGACCGGGCTGTCATAACAGTACGGCGTGTGCCACGGCTGGTTTTGAGGGCGATCGCGCCGCCAAACAAACAAGAGCAACCACACTGCTCGCAGAAGCCAAGGACCAGGGTAGTTTTTCGTTCTGTGTGGGCGCCGCCATGCAGACCAAGTCGGTCGTGGCCGAGTTGCTTGCAGCAGAGGGGATATATGCAGCTGCATGGTGCAAACGCGCAGCCGAGCAAGCACTTGCTGCTGAACAAGCACAAGCACCTTCTTCAGGAGCACTCGAGATTGTACGTGCATGGCTCGAGCGTGAAGCACCAACCCTAGCCGAGTCTCAATAAAGAAAAGTTGATTAGCGTAATGTTATGAAAGAGGCACCCCTTTGCACCTTGACCTGTTGACCTTGACCTCGCCTCGGAACCGTGATTGACGACTAGACTACAAGTGCAGCTCCTGCAAAATCTTCCCTGCCAACGACTTGTACTGCCAACTATTCCCTGCCACGCGCTTGAATTGCACACCATGCAAGCTGAACCACGGCACCTTGACGATATAAATCTCAAATCGCACAGCAAGGCCATCTTGTGTGCTGCCACCGGTATGCGTCAATTGCAAACTCCCAGGTTCGACCGTTGAAGCGACAGCCGAGGTGCCGCTCATAGGGTGCCCTTCTTGCAAAACATCATCCGTCGACTCATCGGCATCCGTCAAATCAATGGGCCGTTGCGCAGAAGGTGGTGTCTGGACGGGTCGCTGCAGCGAAGACGACGGCGCACGGTTACGTGGGCCACGTGCAAATGAGAGTTTTCGGCGGACCATACTCGAGGTCCGTGCGAGACCTGAGGCACCGTCCAGGGGATCCCCGACTGCCACGGCCGCTGGTGAACTCGGCAGCGAGTTTTGAATGGCAGGGGACGATTCACCGATCGAAACAGCTTGAGCGGGCTCGATACTCGGTCGATAGACACAAATGTAGCCGCCTTTGATGTCCTTGTGTTGAACACCCAAGCGATCGAGTGCCCGAACGAGATCCATGCGAATGACTTGAGGCGGCTTGCTACTGGTTGTCGAGACTGAAAAGAGACCTTTGAGGCTCGTGCGCTGGACGTATTCATCAGGCGATTTGGGCGTCTCGTTGCTTGACAAGGTGGGCGTACCAGTCGCCGAGGCTTGAGATTGCAAAGGCGGTCGACCATGGCCCATCATGACTTGCTCCACAACAGCAGGTGACGCCATTGACTCACCTGATGGACGCTGGCCACTAGATTGTTGCTGCTGCTCGCGTCTGTTGGCACGAATCTGTTCGCCGCGCACACCACCTAACGACTGTGCACGATGCGCATGTGCTTTGAACGTTGTTCGTTCTTCTTGCGTACTCGACAAGGCACCCTCACCACGTCGACCAGCCTGCTGCGGCATAGCCATGGCTGCGGCCGTTTGATCAACCGGCCGAGGCACACTGACGCTGGCGGCCCGTCCAAACTTGACATCTTGCGTCGCCGTCGATCCTTCATCCCGCGACCGCCGACGCGTCAATGATTTTCGCGGCGTAGCGAGGTTTGCCGTAGCCTGGGCATGCGTCGGCGCAGGCATCATGGCAGGACCTGTGCTTGGCAAGGACGATCCCAACACAGGTGTCTTGTCTGCCGTCGCCGTCCGATATCGCCTCGACGACATACGTCGAAACAAACCCGAGAGTTTCTTTTCACCCGGCACGGCTGATAAACTGGCAGGCGAAACGGCAGGGCTTGCTTGCAAGGATGTTTGAATGGGTGCGAGGTGGGTGGCGGCGAGGGAGGCGCGGACTTCTGCTTCGCCGTGTGTACGTGCGCGTGCGCGGGCTGCGGCAGCGGCGGCGGCACTGCTGCTGGAGGAAGACGAGGGTGCTGCGGGTGAATGACGTGCGAGGGCCAATTCAGCTTGAGGCGGCGAGCGCACCTCGTAGCTGGCGTCGCCGGGATGAGCGCGGTCCTGCACGGGGATATTTGGGAGCGTGGCATCGGCCTTGTTGAGGATGGGTTGCGTGGGTGCTTGTTTCGCTTGACGGTCGCGCGTTTGTTTTTCCCTGACGAGAAAGTAAATGGAGATGAGCGGATGGAACGCGCGCGTCGGGTCAATATAGGCTGGTCGTTCGGCACTAGGTCGACGATGGTGTTCGAGATAGCTATTCACGGCGTTGAGGTAGTCTTCCGAAGTGAGCACCGTTGTCAGTGCCTGCTCAATCTGGTTCGGCTCGCCAAACTCGAATCCAGTCATGCCTTGGATGACTTGCTGGTCGAGTGGCAGGGAAAGCGGCTCTCGCGGGCTGGCAAAGTTGCTCAATGGACCATCATAGCCCTTGAGCATCCAAGGATGCGTCACAACTTCCTCCATCTTGGCGCGCTGAGCAGGATCTGTGACAAGCATGCGGGAGAGCAAGTGCCGACACTCGGCAGAGAGCCAATTAGGGTATTCGACGACGCCGCGTTTGATTTTGGCATGCAGTGCTGGCATATTTTGGTCGTCAAATGGAACTTTACCGCAGACGAGCACATACAAGACGATGCCGAATGACCAAATGTCGACTTCAGGACCTGTGTAAGGTTTTGCATTGAGCAGCTCTGGCGCTGCAAAGTAGAGACTGCCGCAGAAGGTCGACAGTTGTGAGCGCGGCGAATACAAATTAGAAAGTCCAAAGTCGATAATCTTTATATCACCGTCCTTGGAAATGAGGATGTTTTCAATCTTGAGATCGCGATGGGCAATCGAATTGATGTGGCAATAGTCGAGCGCACTAGCGATCTGGCGTGCAAACTTGCGAGCACCCTTTTCCTTGAGCTTGCCATGAGAAATGATATAGTCGAGCATCTGTCCGCCATCGACATACTCAAACAGCATATAGTAATGATGCGACATGATCATCATCTCGCGCATGCCGCAAATGTACGGATGACTCAACAAGGTGGAAATGGCAGCCTCGCGCATCGTTCGCACTTCTTTACTCTCGTCATGCTCTCTTTTCTTTTGCTCGGCGGCGTCGCGGGGTACACCTTCACGGACACGGACGCGGGGGATGATCTTGACGGCGCATTGTTCGCCTGTAATGTGATGCCGCGCCAGCTTGACCTTACCCATTGAGCCGGCACCGATTGTCTTTTGGAGATCCCAATCGCCGAGGTTGCGCCGTTTGACGGGGAGTTGGCGATCAGCTTGGACGTGTCCTGCACTGCCTGTACGTACGGCATCTGTTGGCAGCGCTTGCTGGGGTGGTGCGACGGCTGCGGCCATGGCTGGAGACGCGATGAACGCGAGGGGGTGTGATTAGATGTAGAGGTTGTGCTAGTGAATGCTAATAAAGAGCGCTGCAGATGGCGATAGAGCTTAGCGCAGAGGATAATGAATGGCTCCTGGTGTGTTATAGGTCTATCACCCTGTTGGCTCTGCCCTGCTTTGCTTGTTGCTTTGTGGATGACTAAAAGATGGCTTGCTTGTCTTGTCTTCCAAGGTTTGGTGTTGTTGCAGAAATCAGTCGAGAGAGACAAGAATAGCGACTGGAGACTGTACAGCTGCAGGTACATGTTGAGGATATAGAGATTATGATAGAGGCTACGATAAGAGAGGCTGACTCTCTGGTAGATCAGAGGTATGCAGACCAGATGCATACCGCAGACGCGGGACCTGTGTATTAGTATGAGTCGATGAGCCAGACAAGATGGATATGCCAACTTACGCCAATGACGGTGCTTAAAACAAACAGGCAGGCAGCAAACACAAAGGCCAGGATCCAAGTGACTTGATTACCATGTGGATGACGATATTGCTCGGTACCAAGTGAAAAGAGGAGATAGCTGAAGGGGAGGCCAAGCAGCGCATCCCGATTGCGCAAGACAATCAACAACATGCCGAGACCAACAAGGACCAGCGGGATATGATGCAAGAGCGATCGCCGCAGGTGCTTTGTCTCAAATTGGATAGCGAGACTGTGAAGGATGTTGTATGCACAGAGTGCAATCGGCAGCTTCACTGTCGGAATCTGAATCTTGATGTTTTTGGCATTCGTCGTCGTACTCGCATACGGCGTCGGTCCGAGGCGCAGGTAGAGGATAGTTAGATGCGATAGATTGAGCAGCTGGATCAGGGCACAAGCTATGAAGCGCTCCTTGATCCAGAGCACGATAAAGGCAATCTCGAGCAGACAAAAGCCGACAAAGTGATAGGAGACGCCGTTCGTGGCCGAGGCAAGGAGTGCCTCGTTCTTACTGGCAAGTAGACACGCTAGATAGACGAGCTGTGAGAGAAAGAGCACAGCCGGGTACAGATCCAGCGTCATGGGTGTATTCGGTGTCCAGGATGTATGATGCTTCTGTGAGACTTGCCAGAGGGTGGGCTGGTACTGGCCAAAGGAGTAGCTAATGTAGAGCAGAATCATGGCAGAGAGACTCAGCGTCGAGCAGATGCGGAAGAGAGCGAGCCTCTTTGGCGAAGGAAGTTCTAGAGCATAGCGTTTGGTCATGTTGCATGTATTGTCTGTGTTGTATTTTTAATAGACCTCGTTGTCGTCGTCGTCTGGTCTCATGATGTCGCACTGAAGCTCAGAACATAGACACAAGGATAGAAGTGCCAAAGATACTCAAGAAGGCTAAGAAACAGAGGCATCACAATCATAGGCTAGTCAATAGCATCATCAATTCAAAGCGCGCCACTGCTCTCGCCGCCGAGTGTATGCGTGCCCGCCTGGTAACGTTCCTTGGGCGGCGCCTTCTTACCCACCTCGATCGGCTTAGGTTGCGTTCGACGCGGTCGCTGAGGCGGTCCTGATCCACCGCGCGAGCGTAGACCTGTCCGATGGACGCTAGACGAGACGGAAATCTGTCCAGGCCGAGTTGGTGGCATGAACGCGTCGTCCTCCATATCTTCATCATACTCTTCCTCCTCGTCCTCCATATCTTCAGGCTCGTCGTCTGGATGATCATAGCCAACGCCTTGACTCGGTCCTTGACTCATAGCCACAGGCGCGGCACTTGGAAACGACCCAGGTAGCTGAGCCCGCGCCTCGTCTGCTTGATCCCCACCTAGACTCGCCGCCGCAGCCGCCGCATCCTCCTGCTGCTTCTTTTGCCTAGCCAAGCGTTCCTTGACTGCCTGCTTACGCATCTCATCAAGACTCTGCTTGACAGGCACCGTCTCCCCTTTACGCATCGCCTGCTGGACTTTACGCTCAGCGGCATCTTGCTCAATCTGTCGCACAATCGCCGCCTTCGCCTGCTTCTCTTTCGCTTGCACCGAAGACGCTTCTTGTCGCGTGCTATCGAACCGTCGCTGCATCGTCTGTTGCGCTTCAAGGATCTTTGCCTGATGTTCTGCCAAGACGGTCAAATCAGCGTCATACGGCAGCTGCCACGTCTCCTCCATGCCAGAGACACGAAACCGCCAGCCGATCTGCGTCAGGATGTCGGTGCCGCCATACTCAATCAGCGTCTGGACATCGTGGTCGCGTGTACGAAGAGCACGGAGGTTCACCCTGTCTGGTTGCGCAAGCACGGCGCCGTTGACGCGGGCGAGGGTGGCGAGTGCTGCGACGGCGGCACGGTCGGGGATGGCTTCTTTGAGAAAGTACTGATCCAGTAGGCGAAGGAGCTTGGGGTAGTTGCCGGTAGGGTCCTTGACGGGGCCAGAGATGGTCGATCGCTTCGACATGATGATGCTTGGTAGAAGGCGCGGTTGCAGCGGGTTCTGTATGTAACTGTACTTGTATCAGTACAAGTAGAAGAGTTGAGTCAACATCTGGAAAGCTGACTCACACAAGTTATGCATCTAGCAAAAAAAACCGGTCGCAGCCGCGGTACCTTCATCGCAATCCGCAGCTGGCAAGCTGCCAGTGCCAATTCGAGTTATGTATGCTCGTTCATTCGTTTGATCAATTGGGAAATGCAACCAAATGGAAGTTTGGAGACGAAGGGGAATGTGAGGATTCATCAGCGTGGCAAGCATGGCTCCTCTATGGAAATGCGACAGAATGTTAGTCAGCAAGCGGCTTGATGAAAAATAGAAATCTGCGGGATCGACGCCGAGGTTGCCAATGGACCCTCGGATGGACGAGCCAAGAAGACGTGTTATCATTCTCCACGCGATCGAGCACATTGCTCTTTTATGTAAAGCTAATCGTAGCCTTTGTATAAATATGACAGTGAACCGGAGAATGTCAAGGAGGCGTAGTTTGAAGGCTTTCCTAGGCGGACAATGACACAGGAGCAAAGTGCGATTAGCCAGAAGTCCGTGTCGTACATCATATTCTGTAATCCAAGTCGAGTTAGCAAGTGTCGGAATCTAGTTCACTTTATAACTTACATTGGACTGGTAATCAAGACCTTCAGCCGTTGACTCCTGTGCAGTGACACCGAACAAATGCTGGGAAAATACGAATGCTAGGCTGTCATGGAGCATGATCCCGATGTGTAGATATGCATGTATAGGATACGCAAGTGTTCAGCTACTGAGAGACTTCCACGAGTGCGAAAGACGACTCAGAACTATTTCCGCTAAGACTGTTGATTGAATAAAACTATGCGACAAAGCTCACACTATTCCAGATCGTCATATGATGACACACATGTGATCATGATTATTTAAAAAACCAACAACAGGATAGTCATGATGTTGTGCACCGAGCTGCAGCAAATGCACTAAGGTCCAAGGCGTGGGCTAGCCAACAGCTGCACAGCAGTGATAGACAGCCGGGTCTCTGATGGAAATTGTCGAGATTCGCTGTGGACATTTGCACTCGGGTTGTAATACTGTTTAATTGTAGCTATAGTATTTGAAGCATTGTCGTGACTCCCAAAATTGATTCACGTGACTTGTGACACTGAAGCATTCGATTTACCTCACTGTTGAACAAAAATGTTACGTTACTGTGAGTTGCATGATGCAGGTGCTTTGCAGCTGCTGCCACAAAGTTTCACTATCATTGCTGAATGCGGAAATTTGGTTCACAGTCGCAAGCGTATGAGTGGAAGAAGCGAAAATAGCAGCAATCACATGGAATTCACTCAAATGATTGGGTCCTTGCATTTGCAGATGAGACATAGATAAGCTGAGGAAATACCTTTGTGACGAGGGCCGCTCGAGTCAGCTGCTATATAGCTACAAAAGCTGAAAGCAAGCCTGCTGTCTCTTTCCCATGCATCCCTCAATCACCAAATGGCTCGTTATTTGCTGCATTCTTCAAATCGTCAAATGTCAGGACGATCGAGCGACTGCCAATCCAATACGTTGCCACTCGGTTCAATTTAACTTTGACCGTGATACTATGGCAACAACAGGAAGTAGATCACCCAACTGCGAAGTTGTTTGTAATCGAGAGATGAATCTATTGAAAACGGCTTTGATGGGCGCATCTGGTATCATCGGTCGCATAGATGAAGCTACAACGTCACAACAAGTGTCGGAACAGGGCAATCCAAGAGGGAAGATCACTATTCGACTACAACTGTCAAGTATCACAACACATCTGCTACGGCGAGTCCAAAATTCATGTGATCAATCCTGAGGCATGCGACAACAGCCATCCTTTTCAAAGACAAAATTATTATCCTGGACATGCCGGCTCGTCCTGTATCTGCTCTCAGCAAATTTCGTTTTATTCCCTAAAGAAACCAGATGACGACGAAATCGATGATTACTGTAGTCCTCGCAACGTCTGCATACGCTTGAGTAGGGTCGAGCCATTCCTTTCTCACAGATTTCAGTGCGAAGTAAGCCGTGCGGAGACGACCGTTTCAGATCCATTTGATTGCGACACGGAGTTCAGCGGATCTTGCCAATGCTCTGCAGGCTCGCATAATTGTATGGAGAGATGGATTATCTCAGGAACTCAACTGGACGATGGTTCTGTGGCGTGGGGTGAGTATATCCAACTTTATCCGCCTCTTTGAACAGTGTCAGCATTATTCCGAGTCCGTCCAGTCGACTACATCTATAGCTTTCCTCTGCAATTTGAGCTACATTGCAAAGCTTTGAAGCAGGCCCTCATTTTACTTTGACTGACTATTTCATCTTTTGATACCAAATGATTGTCAATACACGGCCTATGGGACAGCGTCTCGGCTCGCCAAAGGCTGAGGCTAGCGTGGAGCACGAGGTGTACGTGCCGATTTGACTTAGCTGACAGCCATCAGCTCTATCTTGCCTCACGGTTCGATCGATGGGTAAGACGTGGTGAAATGAACCCTTGGCTGTGCTCAATCGAGGTTGTGTGCGTTTTAGCATATATACATGGTGAAAGCTCGGTCAGTCTATCATGACTAATGGGCCACGGCTCATAATTGACGACAGTAATACGTCTTTTATGACAATGAATTGTCCACGGGGCGGCAGATAGCCACCCATCGCAATTTCAAGGACATGCGACATTGTGACTGACTACCTCAAAATGTCCCACGGGTGTCTTTCTTGTGGCTTACTCAACATCAATTGCAACACGAAGCCTTCTAGTTGCATTACTGATGAACAGGACAGGCCGACTGCCTCAATCGGTTTTTGCCGTAACTAAATTTCGCTCAATTAACAAGACTCTCGACTGCAGCCGCGGGCATTGTAATTGCACAAAGCCCAACTTCAGCTCAGGAAGGTCATGCAAACTAAACAATTGACAGCTTGTGCCCTCCTTATGGCGTCATTTTATTTTATTCGTTCAACCGCCACGGGCAATCCGCCACCGGTCAGACCTAAGACTGAGCCTTTCATCAAAACTGAAGAGAATCCTGTTGTAGCTGGGACTTCATACAAACATGAGGCGAAAGTCATCAAGAAAGAACCCTACTGTCCTGCGGACGAAGCCAGCTCCAGTTCAAACCTTGGAGATGGAAGCATCAAGAAAGAAAAAATTGAGCCTTTTACAGCCGCTATTTCATCAAAGTCAGAAGCTGGCAAGAAAAGGAAGTACGAGGACGCGTTGGACATTCCCTGGACACTACGACGATTCCCTAGGTTCCGCTTTATATCGCGTTTTGAGTTTGAAGTAGCTGCAGGTAAGCTGTGCGCAGAGCTTTGTGAGGAAGCCACTGCTATTTTTGCGACTGAGCACGAAAGGCGTACTGACAAATGTCAAGTCCCCGGCCTGATTTGCTATGGTAGAATGATGGTCACCACCATCAATGAGTACAATCTTTACAGTGACCGAGGGAGACGGGAAACAGAAAAGCTCCCAAAAACGCGCGGGCAGGACAGGCCAGTTTCTGATTTCATTCATGTCAAGCGCTGCGCTCACTACGATGGAATGCGTCTACGCCATGGCTACCTAGGGATTTCCAGCTGCCGATGCCAGGTCGAGCTAAACATGCCTGTTTATTCAATCGATCCCTCTCCATGGCCGAAATGGGAATTTGGAGACGAAGGAGATTGTCGCGACTTGGTGATGTGTAAGCGCCTGGAAAGTATGGCTCCGCCATGGAAATGCGACGAAGCCTTGAATGAAAAGAGATCTGATTGCAGTAGAGGATATGATGAGACACCATTGGATTATGAAACTGACGAATCTCCCCTCAAGTGCAATTGCAATGCCGGCTACAATACTTGTAAAGTTATGGAGCTTCGTTCAGAAAGCCTATTTCAGCACCATGACAACCCATTCGATACAGAAACAATCTCTTGGGAAGAAACACATTATTGCGCTCCATACAATAGGATTCACCCATTTTTCATTTGAGCCTAGCAAGATGCCAAATATCCTTTGATGGTCTGCTTTGATATCATGCTCATCTGCTAGAGATCGTAGTACTGCTTCTTAATTGGGGCCTAATTAGCTCGAACTTTTTGTGCTTTGTGAACCGTGAGCTGGATTGTCTCAGGGAATTTCAAATCTAATCTCAACCCAAGACACACGGCACAAATTAGTCTTTCGTATAAGTGAGCAACATTGGCGCGCGGTCGATGCGACCGACAAACGCGATTATGAAAAAAAGCGGTCAAGAGTCTGCGCGGCTGACAATGCATATGCACAAGTCGTTTGCTTCCAGGGAGAGGCGCGACTCTCATGTTCATAGATCTGAATTCATTTTGGAGAGCAGCTTGAGTTGCCTTCGGCGCCATCGTCCCTTTTCGCAAAGATTTCTTGAATCATCTGGTGAAGCAACGCCTGCGACTGACAAACATAGGCTAAATAGGGATACTCAGTGGTCTATTCCGAGCTTTTGAGAACTTTGATTTATAATGATTTATAATGCTGAACGAAAGTGCAGTCACCATGCGAGTCGTGTGAAAACCCAAAGCAATCATAGAATTGATGATGAGTTGTCTGCAAATCTGTCAACATGAACTACGTCGAAAGACGCTCTTGCCAAACACAATCACCAGCAATCGGACTTAGTGACCGACACCTTTGACACAGTGGCTAGATACGACCAGGGGAGTTCAAGCACTGGCGCACAGGTTTGAGCTTGATGACTCTGTAATGCACCGATTCACAGCTGCTTTTCTGATTGTTATCTTTGCTCTGAAGCATCCTGTCAGAGCAGGCAATGTCGCTTGTCGAATGCAATCATTGCAGCAGAAACTTTCTCAACTCGTCCTCGGGGAGCAAAGAATGCGTGCTGCCCAACAAAGCAATTCAGCTCAAGCGACTGCAAATAACGATATTGAATTGTCAGAAGTATCTTCTTCGGGCTTGAAGAGATTCCCTATGATCACTATGATTACCGATTTTGTGGAGGGTGACACGTGCACCAAGCGATGTAAGCGTGCTGCCGAAATTTTTGAGATTGTCAACGAAATAATAGTCGATACTCCATTGCCAAGCTATATGTGCTACGGACGATTGCAAGCGACTACACTCGAAACATACCCAGTCTATAACCCAAATCTTAGGCACGAGGCCGAACTTCATTATGGGAAAAATTTCAAGATGAAAACCGAGTGGCACCAGTGGCGGTCGTGCGAACACTATGCGACATACCAGCAAGTTTGTCCTGGTCACGCAGGCCTCTCAACTTGCAAATGCCAAGTGGAGCTGTATATGCTCATTTATAAGTACCAGTCAAACATGAAGCCTGGTAGATCGGGTTCGTCATCTGTTCCAGCTGGTGAAACAAGATCAGACCGAACAAGTCACTTGTCTGATGAAGGCGACCATGTCTGCTCTGAGGAACTCCAGATGTGTTGGCGATTAGAAGGTCTTGCTCCTGGCTGGAAATGTGATCTCACATTGATGAAGGATAGAGCCAAGCACGAAGCCGACGTTTTGCGTTACAAGGAGGACTGGGACTATGCATCAGAAAACGACGATTCGTCAAGCATTGTTGAAGTTGAGGACATGTCGGACACGACTGATTATACGCTCAAGTGTAATTGCAATGCCGGTCAAAACATGTGCAAGCTGTTTCACGCGCGTGCACACACTATATTTCAGTACTATCACCACAAAGTCGACGTGATCAAAGAAGTATTTGAAAAGCGCCACTGGCCAGAGGCTCGACATCCCGCCTTCATATAAGTCCCACATAGCGATGTTCTCGTAAAATCAGTCAGCTGTGAAGTGTTGTGTCAATTGCAAGTATGCATCTTGAATAATTTACGGAGGTATATATGCATAGCTTTAGCGATCAATCTCGAATCTGCAGCTGGATGCCAGATGTCGGGAGGATGTCTGGCCCAGGCCATGTTTGAACATCGTGCTTCTGCTGAATCCAAGGCATCTTGAAATAATGTATTGTAGCTATAGCAGTCTGAGGTACACGAGGTCAGGGCAGCGCAAAAGTTTTGAGCTTCTTGACATTTGTCAACGACTGCACAGCCTTGTAGCCTCTGACATATGTATGTATGATTCACTGCTGTGTTATGACTGTAGTTGTAGCTATAGCGCTAAAGACAATCGCAATCTGAGTCAATATGCAGATGTGGCGCCTTTTACGACTGATTTCGTGTCAAGCACCTACAGCGAGCTGAAGCTTCAATCCGATAGTCCAAAGCCAAACACACCACGATCGTATCACACTATAAATCAGCGGCCACGCTAGAGCAAACTGTTCTTCCTCACGCTTCGGAGCGCTCGCTGCTGCATTGACACCACCCAAACAGATACTTGATACCGTTCGTGGCTCAAGGAAAGTCAAGAATCAAGTTTGAGAGCGGCAAATTGCAATTTGCAGAGGGCCACGTCTAGCGCTGGAGCGTGAAGCCTTTCTTTTTTCTTGATAGTCGTGCTCATTCCAACCGGGAATAAACTTTGATTGATTAGTCGGCTATATTTTTCTTGACCGGTGGTTTTGGTTGTCAGAATGCGCTCCGACCGGTGAAAACTCCGGGCCCTTGATACTGGCTGTTTTTGAAAACCCGCGGGACACTCAATCTCCTCTGGCCAACAAAACTTGATTCCCATTTAATGGAACTGGCAAACAAAAGCAAAGTTGCCAATTTAGTAAAAGTTTGTGCTTGACTCTGCGACTGTAAATAAAATCAATCCTTTTGATGTGACATCTCGCATGTACAGGATCACTTCCTTCACGTCGTTATTCAAGTCTCTATTGGTCTGCAGCCGTTTGGTGCAAATGGCTTGAATAGGATTTGCGAGGCCATGTCGTATACGACCTTGAGACGCTGCTGTGTCCCCAATGTGGATTGAATCCCTGGAGAATATAAGAACTGGTACGAGCCAAGCACAAACTGGCAACAATTGATGGCAACAATTGATAAAGACCGCTTGATCTGCTCTCGCGCAGCCAGTATCAGCTCACAAGGTAGCAACGCTTACCCGTGTCTCTCATCAGTTCCAGACAATTTGACGGTCCGTAACTATGCAGAGTCCGCTTCATTTGGTCAACAAAATCATTCTATCTGTCTTGGCGCTCAGAATTGTGTTGACTGTGCAATGCAACAACTACGACGACGACGGAGCTAGCGGCAGTCGATCTACAGATGAAGACCCGTGGAACTGCGCCATCAATCGATTTACTCTTGTTCATTATCAAGGGCGATGGCTGAGAGATCCCCGGGGTCCGAACAGTTGTTCCAGCTATTGCAAAGGGCAATGGGAGGACTTTGAAACTAAGTTGCAAGAGGATCTCATAAATTGGTTTACGAATGTGTTCAACATGCCAATCAGCTATACTTGGGAATACAATTATGCGCCTCTCAGAAACCGACCAAGATACGATCCGTGCCAAATATCACCTCACATCTGTTACGGCTACAAGTACACTGAGCCGATGTGTCGTTCGACTTGCGAGAATCTCCAGAACGGGCGTACATGCCAGGGTCATCTAGGTTCTTACTGTCACTGCAGTATTGAACTTACTTTCAGAATGATGAAAGGTCCCATGCTTGTGGCGGATGATGGCAGCAGTTGTGAGCTGCAAGATATTTGCGAACGACTGCGAACCGATTCCATCTTTTCAAGAATGGATTGGCACTGCGTTGGAGACTCCAGTAGCATGAGATCAGAGGAAGTGCGCTGTCCACGTGAAACTGACTCACTACCACTCTCCGACTGCCAGTGTGATGGAGGCTCTTTGAATTGTCACAGAGTCGCAGTTGTCAGCTACGGTGTCGACGGGCAGCGCACACCAGGTCAGACGCAGCCATTTGATTTGAATGCACATGACTTTCCGCGTATTCTCTGACTTGACCTGCCATGCTTTGAAATGAAAGCCTACCTATAGTCTCATGCAGAGCTCTTTGAAAGGCTGAGGTGGCATGTGTACTCTCAAGCAGATCGATACTGAAAGATCTTCCCTTAGTAGCTTTAATAATTTGTTCTCTTCGAATGGTTGTGTATTTGCACGATTCTCTCATTTGTTGAATGCTGTTGTCGTGTGGTGTTGACTTACTCAGCTTTGATTATGGTGGTGAGTCCAAACTGACACGTGATTGCAATAGCATGCGCGCTGCTTCTCGACTGCGATTGGAGGAGAAAGAAGTCAGGCCCAGCCCAGCCAGTCTAGGAAGGAAGCGAAAAGGCAGCGGGAAATCCGTGCGATCAGATACAGTGTCAGATACAGAGTAGAGAGAGACAAGACAGCGTCGCAGCGTCGTGTATACCGTAGCGACCTGTGTAATCGTAGAGACCTGGGTAGCCAACCTACAACACCCTGCGCATCATGTCGTCGCAGCCACTCCTACAGTCAGCCGTAAGTTCCTCAAAGCTTCTCACCAGCTTTGCGACCAACATGCTGACTCTGCTCTAGCCTGGCAAGCGTATCGCCCTTCCGGTGCGCGTAGAACCAAAGGTCTTCTTTGCCAATGAGCGCACCTTCCTCTCGTCCGTCTCCCTCTCCGTCTTCGGCAGCGACGCTGTTGGATCATGCGCCTTTTGAACAAAGCTAACACGTTGCAGCTGGCTCAACTTTACCGTCATCCTCGGCGGTCTCGCCGTCGGTCTTCTCAACTTTGGTGATCAAATCGGCCGCATCTCTGCAGGTCTCTTCACCTTTGTCGCCATGGCGACGATGATTTATGCCCTGGTCACCTATCACTGGCGCGCCAATGCCATTCGGAAACGCGGGTCTGGGCCCTACGATGATCGATTTGGACCGACGATGCTGTGTATCTTTTTGCTGGCGGCCGTCGTGGTCAACTTTGCACTGCGCATCTTTGCGTAAGGCGGTGGACCTTGATCGCCTTCATCGACCATTCAAAAAGTCGGCGGGCTTCACTCTTGTTCAGAGTCATTCTCTATGTCTAATACACACTCTCTTGTTCTACTATGCATGCTTCTGTCCGTCCTCGTTTTTCTCTTTCCTTTTAAACCGCTTGTTGCTCATGACGCTCGTACCGCCGTCAAGTCACGTCGCATGACAAATTGCTTGCCGCGCCAACTAATCTTGTCATTACTCATGGCCCAGAACCAGGTCGGCAGCGCCGAGACTTCGCGCACGAGCCAGAGCAGTACAAATGACCAAGCTGACATGGGTTGCTGGGCGGGAGTCGGCACGGCGGGGCCAGTTTGTTGCAAGGAACGTAGTTGAATAAAGTCGAGCGCGCAAGAAGTCACGACATGCACGGCGAACCAGGCGCGTCGGCTGATGTCAAAGACGGCGTGTATGCCGAGTGCACCGACAAGACCGAGCACAAGACATTCCGTGAACGGTTCCGTCAGTGTAGAAGCCATGACCATGTATTTGCGCACGCGAATCCAACGCGCACGTCGTGCGAGAAAGTCCCATAAGGAGATATGTTGCAAAGGCTGTAGGACGCAATAATCGCGATCGAGGACGTGGCTGGCGGGTCCTTGCCAGACGGCAGTGGCAATCAGGTGGTCTTCGGCAATATACTTGGCGAATCGTGCCAGACTATTGTCGCTTTCACCATCAGTCTGTACCGATGCTGGCAGGTCCAGGGCGGATGCCCGAATTAAGTTGGATTTGCCCATGACGCAGGGCGCGACGCCGACTTGGTTGATGACGGCGTACATCTTGGCATGTAGCGTGGATAGATAGAGTGCATCGAGGCGAGCGCCGAGTGCTGCTTCTGGCAGTGCCACGGCCACAGGCAAGTGATGCACGAGATTGACCTCTTGCTTCTCGAAATGCAGCGCAGCGGCACGTAAAGTGTCGGGGTGCACCAGCACATTGCTGTCCAAGATCCAACGGATGCCAAATTGGGCTTGGTCCCAGGAGCGGACCAGGTTGGCAATCTTGGGATTCGGACCGACTTCCGGCCGGTCACCAATGATGAGCGTGCTTTGAACATGTGGATACGCGGCCATGACGCGACGGGCAATAGCAACCGCTGGGTCGTCTTCTTGCGCAACCGATAGCAGTATCTCAAATTTGTCTATTGGAAAGCGTTGTTGAAAGGAGGAGGTCAGACACTCTTCAAGCAATGTCTCGAAACCGCGCATGGGCCGCAAGATGCTGACGCCTTGCAGTGTGCCGTCATTCTCAGTACTCGTCAGCGGTGCTTGCTCATCAGCTGAGCATGAGCTGTCTGGAGCTTGTCGCCCGTTTTGGCGGTTATAGCAAAAGAGCGTGCAGTAGTAGCCACAGAGAGCGATAAATGTCAAGCTAGCATACCAGATGAGTGCTACGTAGCCTAACGCTTGGCCGACTAGGCCCATTCAGCCGCGTCTTAGTCGTTTAGTAGTGTTCAGCGAAAGGAGCAAAAGTGTGCCGGTGCGCATTTGTAAGGATCGTGACGAGATGGCCGTCTCAGATGCGATTGAGATACATGGACTAGTCAAAGGCACTCTACATCTCCTCCTAGTTTCAGACGATCATTGAACGAAGACAACATCTTCATGACATCTTTGCCATTCCAAATAGCCTGTCCATTCGACTTTGTCATAGTCGGCAAACCTGTCTGTTCTACCGCCAACGCAGCAGCGACACTGGCCCTGAGGACAGCCTCGCCTAGTTTAAGCCCATGCGCCATCGCCACGGCAAGTGCGCCGCAAAATACATTGCCAGCGCCTGTTGTATCAACAATACAATTAGATTGCTGTGCATCATAGTAGGCAGGCGTATGCGAGAGTGTGCCCGCTTCGACATGCAGGCTACCAAGATGGGCGGCACGGACGACGACGCCGGCACAATGTTGAGCAAGTTGGCGCGTCAACGCGGAGAGCGCCTCGACCGTATGCGCTTCTTCAGGCGGCGGCGAGATACCCAGGATGCCATACAATTCGTATGCATTCGGGCTCGTGACAGAGACGCGGCTCATCGCGTTTTTGAACGCTTGCCATTGTTCTGGTGTATGAAAACAAGCGTCTGGAACAGGCTCCCAGACAATCGTTTGCATGCCATTGTGGCCCAGGAGACGTCGTCGCGCATCGAGTTCATCGAGAATGGCGATACAGCGCAAAGGCGAACAGATGAGATGGACGCTTGCACTGCAGACCAATCGATCATCAAGATCAACAGGCGTGATGCGAATCTTGGGCGTCAAGTAGGAGAATGCGCGCACGCCGTCTTTGTACGTATTCAAGCCGCGCGTGCAAAGTCGCGTCGCGTCTTCTCTGACGCGTAAATCAAACTCAAATGCATCAATCGTGCTGCGCATCTCGGGCGTTGCATCATTGCCATAATCGACAATGAAGCCTACCTGGCCTGCTTCCGCAAAGACGCGCGCGCCGACCGCCTTCTCGGTCAGTACGTGCTCAGGATAAGCTTTGACGCTTAGAGAGGCTCACTGCATAAAGACCTGCGCCGCCGAGGATATCCTCTTTGACGGAGCCATCTTCTTCAACGATGCGATCGACAATAAACATGCCAAACGAGCAAAAGAGGCTGTCAGGCGCCATATCAGTGTAGTTTATTTAGTGCTGGTCATGGTCAACAAATGAGATTGTGGTCGGCAGTTTCCGATGACCGAATCGCCGAAGAAATCCAGGAACAGGCAGCGCTCGCAGCAACCATCC
This sequence comes from Protomyces inundatus, assembly GCA_003717165.1. NCBI lineage: Eukaryota > Fungi > Ascomycota > Taphrinomycetes > Taphrinales > Protomycetaceae > Protomyces > Protomyces inundatus. Next base: position 12,725 of record QXDR01000414.1, on the reverse strand, counting down.
CGGTAACAAACAAAGCGGGGCTCAACTAGGAGACATCGAAGGGAGGACAAGAAGATGCACAAAGAAGTCTTCACCATCAGCGCATCGCATCCGCGCAGTCATTCTCGGGCCATACGTCGAGATTCCGATCGGCTGCAGTGTTGCGGCGCCATCTACTCACGTTCGGCCATCTTGCCCGCCTCCGGCACCTTCAACGTGGTCGTGGCCCATGCCAACGGATTCCCAAAGGAGCTCTATGAGCCCTTTATCGAGAACTTGCTCGATGAAAACAAGCACGTCAAGCAGGTATATGCCCTTGATGCCGCACACCAAAACATGTCCGGTAATGTCAATACGGAGAAGCTCGGCGATATGGTGAGCTGGTATGATGGCGGACTTGACATCATCGAGATGATCAAGCACTGCAAGATTGATGGGCCGCTGATTGGCATTGGTCATTCCATGGGCGCGTGTTGTATTGCTTATGCCGCCGTCATTCACCCGAGACTGTTTGAAGGGCTCGTGCTCATGGACCCGATCCTCTTTGATGCACACAGCAATATGAGTGCCTGGATCGGTCAACCCAACAACATCGCCAACCTATCCGCCTGGCGACGCGAAGTCTTTCCCTCGCGACAAGCGGCACGTCAGAGTTTCTTGAAAGCACCTTTCTACCAAGCTTGGGACAAGAAAGTGTTTGACATCTGGATGCAGTATGGGCTTGTGCCTGTGACCCCGCCAGCAGCTATTTCGGATAATGCTGCCGAGGAAGGTCCTGTTCGGCTGGCAACGTTGGCCTCGCAGGAAGTCTACACCTTTTTGCATTGGTTCCCGAAACGACCGACCGAGATGACGGGCAACATCGTGGATATGACGGGCGCTGATGTCGATTGTGCCACCTTTACGTTTCGCAACCTCTCACAGATCAAGTGTCCAATCAAGTTCATTTATGGCGAGCATTCACCCGATATGCGGCCTGATGTCCGACAGGGCCAGACGTCACGCTGCAAACAGGCGATCGAACACATCATGCCGAATGCAGGACATCTTATTCCTATGGAACAACCCGAAAACTCGGCACGATCGTGTTCTGGCTTTATTGCCCAGCAGGCGAAAGTCTGGCAGGCGTTTATCAAGCAAGATGCGCGTATTAAGCGTGAGGCGACGCAGTTGACGCAAGTCTATAAGCAAAAGATGGCGGATGTATTTGGTGGGAAGCCGAGTCGGGGTAAGAAGAGCAAGGCCCCAGCCAAGTTGTGAGATGACCTAGGTACCTACCTAGTATTTGTTGTAGATGTAACATTGTACTTGTCCAATGTCTATTCTCTGGTTCGATGCATTTAGCCTGAATCCCCGGACTTATAAGAACCTTGGTAGCCACCACCTCGCATCAATTGCAAGTACTTGCGTATACTCGCCATCTACTTCTCAAGCTGGAGAAAGCTGATATCATGGCAGAGTATACAAAGCTAGTCTCAAAGCCAAAAGGGCTGGCAACGGTTGAGCTCAGTACACTTGGTGCTACACTTGTCAGCTACACCGTCAACAGCCAAACCCCTGTCAACGTGGTCTGTGGCTTCAAACAACCAGAAAGTTATCGAGATGCATCGAATCCGTACTTTGGCACAACCGTTGGTCGTGTTGCCAATCGCATCAAGGATGGCTCTTTCGAGCTGAATGGTCAAACGTACAGGATTGAGCCCAACCAAGGCAGTCATGTGCTCCATGGTGGTGCTGCTTCGTACCACCTGCGGCTGTTTGAGGGACCGTCGCTTAAGACTGAAACAGACGGCACACAGGTTGCTGAGTACACACTACTGGATGAACACAGTGAAAAGAGTTTTCCTGGCTCGCTTCAAGTCACTGTTCGCTATCACTTGCGCGAAACGAGCGAGCAAAGTGTCGCGCTCGATATCGAGTATGCCGCCGAGTTGACAGGCAACGCTGAAGAAGCAGACGAGACGCTCGTCAATCTGACCAACCACAGCTATTTCAACGTGACTGGCAATCCCTCTGTCGCTGGTATGCAGGTCGAGCTTGCCACCAATACCTTTATGGAAGTCGACGATGCGTTGATTCCAACAGGCGCATTTGCAAAACATCCGCTTTTCTCAAAAGAAGCACCCTTTCAAGTGACGCTCGGCGCAGACTCTGGCAGTGGTGGATCCAGTGATCATTGCTTTGTGCTTGATGCGAGCGACAGTCAATCTGATACGCGATCCAACACCTTACGTCCCTTTGCCACGCTTTCGAGCGACCGGTCAGGGGTCACCTTGGAAGCTTTGACGACGGAACCCTCCTTTCAATTCTACACGGGCGATGGCATGAATATTGCTCAGTTGCCGGGTGAGCTGCGCAGTTTTGGCAATCGTTCGGGTGTCTGTCTTGAGGCAGCCAGGCTTGTGGATGCGGCGCGATTCGAAGCATATAGCAAGCAGACTGTTTTGAAGCGCGGTGATGTTTGGGGTAGTCTGACACGCTATGCAGTTTCGTTCTAATACAGCTATCGAATACAGTCCTGTCCATCTATGTGCTCCTCTTTTGAACAATGACTCGATGACTACTCGAGGTGATCGGTCCGGACGACACGCTTCATGAGTGCCGCATACTTTGGTTCAATAAACAACGCCTTGGCCTCGACGAGCACATCGCCTTCCTTTTCAGGGCCGAGAGAGACCATCGATCCTTGCACCCACGCTTTCCGCCCCTCGACTTTGGTGGTTGTCGCCTTGAGCATGACAATCTGATCGGCTTTCGTAGGCTTACGGTAGTCGATCGTCAAGTTGGCCGTGACGCCAATCTTGTTTGGCAACGCTGGGAAGCAGCACCGGGCAAGTCCCTCATCGAGCAACGTAGCCAGGAGGCCGCCATGGACGATGCCATCGTGACCGCAGAGGTCGGCACCGAGGTGGGCCACAACAAAGAGTTGCGTGCCTTGTCGATCACCAAAGACGTACGGCGGCACCGTGATGCGACCAGGTCCAGCCAAGGTGCCAGCCGTCAGATTATGCGGCTGATCAACTGGATGAATCTTGGTGTGCGGCCGTGACTCGACCAGATCGGTCCGTTGGCGAAGGGCCAAGACGATCGGGTGGGCATTGATTTGCCGTTCGACTTGCTCGAGATGCGCGCGTTGGGCGGCCTCGGGTAGATCCGCAGCGCGAGGCGTATGCTGTGGCTCGAGGGCCTTGGCGAGCGTGTAGCCGGCATAGGTGGAGGTACCGACGACAGCAACCCAGGTCGCTGCTTGGGCTGCTCGAGAGCGTGTGCGGGGTTGCGCCTGTGCTGGCCCGGTGGTCAAAGAGCGGCGGCCTGAGACTGCTGCCAAGTGCCGAGCTATGCTACGTGTTCCTGGGCCTCTCATTGCGATGCCTTGTCTCTAGCAATCTGACAATCTGTAAGAGTACTTGTAGAAGGAAGAGTCGTGTTGTACTACAGGAGGGCTACTGACTATAATTGTATCCTCCGACGCGGTCGACACAAGCAACTTGGATACGGCCCTCCTCGAGCTCAGCACCTGTCGTCTCATTGACCATGCGACATGTCATGACATCGCCTGCCACCACTGGGCCCACCCCTTTCGGCGTCCCCGTCAAGACGACATCGCCCGCTTCCAACGTCATGATGCTTGAGATATGCGCCAAGATGCGTGGAATATTGTAAATCATAAGGCCCGTCGAGTCATGCTGCTTGACTTGACCATTGACGGAGAGCTCCAGCAGGACTTTGGAAGGATCTGTGATGCGTGACTTTGGGATGAAGCGTGAAACAGGTAGATAGGTATCAAACCCTTTCGGCGTTGTCCAGGGCAGGCCTTTCCGCTTGGCTTCCTCTTGCATGTTACGACCCGTCATGTCAATGGCGCAAAAGTAGCCTGCGATGCTTCCATGGGCCTTGTCTGCATCTGCTGGATCCAGGTCGCGAAGCCGATCTTTTAGGACGAGTCCTAATTCGACTTCATAGTGTGAGCTGATGCCACGGGGCAGTTCCACGGGGCCGGCGTCGGGTAGCAGGATCGAGGAGGGTGGTTTGAGGAAGAAGAAGGGTTCCTTGCCTTGTGTATTGCCGAGTTCTTTGATATGGTCGCTGTCGTTAGCCTTGTCTTGGTCTTGCTTTCGCGACGAGGATATGGAGTAGAAGACTTACACGTAGTTGCGACCGATGCAGATGACCTTGCGTGTCTCGCTGCCAAAGCGGCTGTAGCTAGACAGAGCCCGTGTCCATATGCGACTCATGGGTGCCATGGCGATGTGTTGGTCACGGACAAGCTCAAGCTCAAGCGCATCAACAGAGTCAGCATTACCTGGGTATGAACGATCAAAGGTCATTTACGCACTGGACAAGGCTCCTGTTTCAAAGCTACTGCTTCTCCCATGCACGGCTCAGCAAGACTTGTACAGTCCCCAAAGCCTCAAACCGGACTTCAGCATCTTTACTCGCCATCAACTCCATCACTTTCGTCTTGGCACCCGTACGCTCCACAACAGCACGCGTCTCGGGGGCCGCTTTCACAACACATCCCAAGTCATGCGCCGCAACAGCCTGTGAGATGGTATCTTGTGCTGTCGACAAGATGCGCGCGAGTTGCTTAATGAGGGCGCCTTCCTCTTTCGGCCATTGACGGGCATGATCGCGCCAAAACGTTTCGTTGCGATGGAGGGGCGACCAGGTCAGCTTGCCAGAGTCTAATTCCGCCTTGTAGGCATCGAGGGAGGTCATTTCCTGCTGCGTGGCATGCAAACCCTCGAGCAACGCTGTTAAATCCGCTTGAATATCGGCATCCGACCATTGACGCTGCTGCAATGTCGTCAGCAAGGGTACGAGCTCTTGCGCCACCATGGCGTGTCGATTGTGTGCGTCTGGTAGGAGATTGCGCAGGATACCCACGGCGAGTCGCGTAATCTTTTCCTTGATGCTGGTGCGGATTGTTTTGGTGAGTTTTGTAATCAGGTCAAGGTCGGTGTGCAAGGCAGCGGCAATGGGCTCATCAAAGGAAAGAAGCCAAAAGACGAGAAGGACATTGTAGGTGAGTTGGATACCACCGTCTGCATCCAAGAGTCCGACGAGTGCGGCGCGGAGCTCCTTGTCATTATAGAAAGCCGCACGCGCCTCGCTCGTCCGGAGAACGTTGGCGAGTCCCTGAACAGCGACCAATTGCAAGTCTGGATGGTCGCGTTTAGCGGCATGACTCTTGAACCAGGCGTAGAAAGGTGCTTGTGCGTCTGTCTCCAGTGGCGCCGGAATGCTGTTGAGCGCTTGAGCGGCAAGCAGTGGAATCTGCTCATCTTCATGCTGCAGGAGCTGAACCAGGGCCGATCTGTCTTCTTTGACAAGCGCCTCGGCCAGCTTTGAGGAAGTCTGCGCCAAATCAGCCAGCAGAACGAGTGTATACTGCAAGATATCCACCCGCTTCATCTCCCTGACCAAACCCATCAACAGCCGCGCATAGTCTTCTGCTTCCGTCTCGAGCCGCGCACGTTTCGCCTCGGCTGGCTGCCGGTCAATCGCCTTGATTTGGGCGACTTGGTCTTCGGTGATGAGACCGGCGCGTTGGTAGCCTTGCCAGGGAATGGGCCGTGCGCGGATATTGTCTGCGAGTGAGTCTAGAAAGTGCGACAGGATAGCTGTCATCTCTCTCTCTAGTCCTTCAATAACAGTCTTCCTGGACTAGTTCCAGAGTAGTCGAGTCGAGTGGTCGTCGTCGTCTCTGATGCGTGCGATGAGTCAATGACGGCGAAAAAGAAGCGAAACAACCATAAAGAAAAGAAGATCTGTCTAACGAGAGAGCGTACCTGAGATGGGAGACTATAAACAAGAGGAGAGGAGGCGGAATAAACAGCTCAAGTCGGCCAGGACACGCGCCGACCGAGAAAAGCAGTTGTTGCATGAGATTCGCGGATTGGGCGGCGACGAAACAGACTTGGCGCTCGTGGCGGGGCTGGATAGTGATGCCGAGGAGGGGGAACCTGTCAAGCCGGTAGACAAGACGAAGCGCAAAGGGAAGGATGGCGATTTGCAGAAAGAACTGGCCAGGTTGACAAGAGAGCTTGGCTTGCAAGGGAATATCGATCAAGTCACGGTTGATGATGATGCGATTGATGCAAGCGAGGGCGAGGCGGAAGTCATGGACACAGAGCCGGCCAAGGCCGTCAAGGCTGTCAAGGAGAAGAAGCACAAAGAAGCAAAGGCTGCTCCGGCAGTGGTAGAGCCACGGACAGACGGCCTCTTGATTGAGCCGACGGCACTCTGGCATGCGATACCCCTGGCACCTTTAACAGCACCAGCCGAGTCACTGGCCGAGTTTCAAATCACACGTCAGCTGGCCAAAGCACAGGCCCTCTTGGCAGCAGAGGCTGAACGCTATGCCGCCTCTGACCACGTCAAGTCTTCTGACCGGCAGTTTCTTTCAACCATCATGCGCAGTGGTACCTTGACGGATCGGATATCCGCCATCACGCTTGTCATTCAAGAGTCACCTTTACATGCAACCAAGAGTATGGATGCGCTCATGGCCATGTGTAAGAAACGGTCACGGAATGAAGCCGTGTCGAGTGTCGCCGCCGTCAAGGATTTGTTGCAAGGATCTGTCTTGCCAGACAGGAAACTACGCTTCTTTCGCGACATGCCCGTCACGAGCCCGGATGTGACAGATCAGCACCTCATCCTGTTTGCCTTCGAAGACTACCTCAAACATTTCTACTTTAGCTTGCTCGGCCTCATGGAACAGCTGAGTATCGACCCGCTTCCTTTTCCACGCAACCACATGGTGCGCTACTTTTTCGAGCTCCTCAAGGATAAACCCGAGCAAGAAGCCAATCTATTACGCCTGCTCGTCAACAAGCTCGGCGATCGCGACAAGAAGATCGCCAGCAAGTGTTCTCATTGCTTGCTGCAGCTCCAGCAAGCGCATCCGGCCATGAAGAGTGTCATTGTTGCAGCCTTGGAGCAAGCGCTCTTCAAACCGACGATGCCGCCAATGGCTCAGTACTACACTGTCATTACCATGAATCAGACGATCCTTTCCGTTAAGGATACGGAAGTCGCCAATACGCTTGTACAAGTCTACTTTCAATGCTTTGCCAAGCTCATTCACCACAAGGAGAGCGACGTTGTTGCTGAAGCAGCACCCGGCAAAAAGAACCGCAAGCAAGTCAAGCGTGAAAAGGAAGCCGAGAGTGCCGATGCGCTGCAAGATGAACTCAATCAGAAAATGATCTCAGCCGTCCTGACAGGCGTCAATCGCGCGTTCCCGTTTGCAGAGCTGCCAGAGCAGGTGTTTGAAGAGAATCTTGATGTCCTCTACAAGATCACCCATGCGAGCAACTTCAACACCTCGATCCAGGCGCTCATTCTATTATTGCAAGTATCGACAACGGCAACGGCCAAGCAACCGAATGTTGACCGTTTCTACCGCACCTTGTACGAAAGCATCAGCGATCCACGTCTCTTGACAAGCAGTAAGCAAGCACTCTACCTCAACTTGCTCTTTAAAGCGCTGCGTGGCGCTGATGCAGCAAAAGGCGCCGCCTTTGCCAAACGGCTCGTTCAATCTTGCACGTTGCACCAACCCCCTTTTATCTGCGCACTCTTCTATCTCCTCGGCGAGCTTGAAAAGAGTGTTCCAGGTCTCCGCGTCTTACTTCGTGAAGGTGTTGCAGAAGGTGCCTATGACGGCCGTCAACGCGACCCGCGTTTCAGTAAGGCCGACGGCAGTAAGCTCTGGGAAATCCTACCATTCCTGAACCATTTCCATCCGTCTGTCTGCCTCTTCGCGCGTTGTCTCTTGCAGAATGAGACGATGCCCTCGAAGCCAGACTTGACGCTGCATACCTTGACGCATTTCCTCGATCGCTTCGTGTATCGCAATGCAAAGACGAAAGCGACGACGAAAGGGGGCAGTATCATGCAGCCGATGGCGTCTGATACGTTGCGGACGATTTCAAGTCAGGCGCGCTCGGCGCAGACGCAGGAACCCGTCAATACGGAAGCCTTTTGGCGACAGCCGGCCAAGAAGGTGGCTGCTGACGAGTTGTTTTTCCACAAGTATTTCAATGACAAGGTGCGTCAGCCGAAAGCGAAACACGCAGAGGATGAAGAGGCGGAGGAAGATGAGGTATGGAGCGCGTTGGTCAAGTCGCGGCCAGATGTTGAAGCACCGGATGAGTCGGATGTGGATTTGGATGACTTTGAAGGGTTGTCGGATATCAGCGAGGAAGAAGCTGCGGATCAAGACGAGCAAGACGGCGATGACGCGGAGGAAGGAAGCGACGATGCATTCATGGAAGATTTGGATGATTTGCTGCCGTCTGAAGGCGAGCTCGAGGGTTCGTCCTCCGAGGAAGAAGAGGCAGAAGACGAAGCGGTGGATGCAGGCAAGAAGCGCAAAGCAGAGGACGCGTCCACAGCAGACGAAAAGAAGACGAAGAAGAAGGTCAAGTTGCCGGCCTTTGCCAGCGCAGATGACTATGCGCATCTCTTGGACTAGCCGTCATCACATTCATCATCATAAACAAACGCATAGCATAGCAAGCATGACAGCATCAATTCCATTAAAAAGCGCATCACTGCTTCATCGCCGTATCCGTAGTACCATCCTGCTTGGCAAGCTCCGCCTTGAGCTGCTTTGAAAAGTCATCTTGAATGTCGTCGTCATCCCAAGTATCTTGCCAGGCCTTGTCTATGCCGAGTTGTGTCTCTGCATCGTCCCAGTCTGCTGTCAGTAGGCGCCTTTCCATCGCTGCAATCATACCTTCATGCGGGAAGTCTTCAAACTCGTCATCGACTGCTGGTGCGCCTTCTTTTGACATCTTATCAGCAGTAGACTCAGTAGAGTAATACCTAGGTACGTATGCCTTGTCGTCGTCGTTTCTTCTCAACGACATTCAACCAACCCAACCCAAGCTAGCTACTCAACCACTACAATCAATTCAATACTTACGTAGAGAGAAGATACTAACATGTCCCTCTCATCAAAGCTCAGCATCAAGGATCTGGACCTCAAGGGGAAACGTGTCCTCATCCGTGTCGACTTTAACGTCCCCCTCGATGGTACCCGCATCACCAACAACCAACGTATCGTCGGGGCTGTTCCCACCATTCAGCATGCCCTCGACCAAGGTGCCAAGGCGGTCATTCTCATGTCGCATCTCGGTCGTCCCAATGGACAGCGAGTCGAAAAGTACTCGCTCAAGCCGGTGCAGCAGGAACTCAGCACGCTCCTCAAGAAGGACGTGACCTTCCTCGATGACTGCGTCGGCAAAGAGGTGGAAGAGGCCTGTAGCAAGGCTCAAGATGGTCAAGTGATCTTGCTCGAAAACTTGCGCTACCATGCCGAAGAAGAGGGTTCCTCAAAGGATGCCGAGGGCAAGAAGCAGAAAGCCGACAAGGAGGCCGTCGAGACGTTCCGCAAGTCGCTCACCGCGCTCGGCGATGTCTTTGTCAATGACGCGTTCGGTACTGCGCACCGTGCTCACTCGTCTATGGTCGGTGTCGAGCTCCCTCAAAAAGCTGCTGGTTTCCTCATGGCCAAGGAGCTCGAGTTCTTTGCCAAGGCCCTCGAGAACCCGCAACGTCCTTTCCTCGCCATCCTCGGCGGTGCCAAAGTCAGCGACAAGATTCAACTCATTGACAACCTCCTCACCAAAGTCGACGCCCTCATCATTTGCGGCGGCATGGCCTTCACGTTCAAAAAAGTACTCGAGGACATGAAGATTGGCAACTCGCTTTACGATGAAGACGGCGCCAAGCAAGTCAACGACCTCATGGCCAAGGCCAAGAAGAACAATGTCGAGATTGTCCTGCCAAATGATTTCCTCACAGCCGACAAGTTTGCCAAAGACGCCAAGGTGGGCCACGCCACCGATGCCGAGGGTATCCAGGACGGTCTTATGGGTCTTGATGCCGGTGACAAGTCTGCTGAACTGTTCGCCACCGCCGTCCGCAAAGCCAAGACGATCCTCTGGAACGGTCCCGCCGGCGTGTTTGAGTTTGAAAACTTTGCAAAAGGTACAAAGGCCTTGCTCGAAGAATGTTGCACCTCGGCCAAGCAAGGCAACACGGTCATTATCGGTGGCGGTGACACGGCTACCGTGGCGAAGCAATTCGGACGTGAGGATGAGTTGTCGCATGTTTCGACGGGCGGTGGTGCCTCGTTGGAGTTGCTCGAGGGCAAGGTCCTGCCAGGTGTCGATGCGCTCTCGTCCAAGTAGAGCTAGCACGTTTTCTTGCTGTAAAAACATAAGACTGCAAAAGTTTGACGCTATCACTCTACAATTCACTCTACAATTCACAAATTCTTGAGCTAGGTAATATTCAATTCAAGACACTGGTCCGTGACGCACTCTTCGAACAGCTCATCAAAGTTCACGGCCAATGCTTCTTTCTGCTCGATGACCTTGTCAACACAACCGACACAAATGTTTGAGGCATCCTTGTGCTTTGCGTGATTGATATTGACGCAATACGAGCACGTTGATGTACAGGATGGATACTCGTACATGAGTTGGTTACAACTGGGCTCGCAAAATGGGCCTTTGTCCACAGTCGGGGTGGTGATTAAATGTATCGAGGCTGGAACAGCGTTGACGCACCGATTTTGCAGACTGAAGAATGCATGCATATACAGGAGAGTCTTGAGCTGCATCGTTTGGTGCAGCTGAGATATTAGCAAAGACCGACGAACGCTTCAAGATGAACGTACTGTGAGTGTCAACCAAGCGACAGCAAGCAGACAATCTTGACGATCGACTAGGCATACTCTATCTCAGGGATGAGCCTTTGTTAAGGCAAACCTGGCCAGTCGATCACGATCAGAAAAGTCGATAGCTGCGTTCCGGGCTCCGGTGTTACATATCAATTAGTAATCCTCACGGCTCTTGAAGTGCTTGTAGACCGACAGCCGATTGGCTGATGGTCTCTACCTCACTTTGTGCAGGAGTCCGAAAAGAAGGTAAACTGTCGATCTGTGACCAGTTATCACTACCGTCGTATTTCAGGGGTCGATGAGGCTTATCGTTCTGACTGGCTCTGTAGCTGCGTTTGACAGAGGGTTCCGATTTTTTTCGCGAACCGAACCAAAATTGGATCGGTTCGATCCCGGTTCGGACGAGCACGAACACGAACCCAGCTCCAGCTTAGGTCGTCCGAACCGAACACGAACCGAACCGACAGGGACCATGTTCGGTTCGAAATGGTTCGGAGTAGTGCTCAATACACTCCCGTCAGCCCGAATCAGGGGCTCTCATACATATCGCAAACTCGCAGGCGCAGCTAGCCAGCTTCAAGTCCTTATCTTGCTACATTCAATGATCATTGAATGATGCCATGGCTTCTCTGATAAGCCCAACCTGCGCTCCACCCCTGATTCTAATGATCAATGCGACTCTGAGCCTCTGACCCAGCGAGCAATCGCCAAGAATATCTGCCAGGACTCAGGAGCGTCAGGCTGCCTGCGAAATTGCGAATGCCAAGCAGCCACTTGCAGTATCTCGTGGCCCACGGGCCGTGGCTAGACTGGACACGCTGGCACTTGTGACCGAACACCCAGGCTGCGAATCTCCCTGGTAAACTTGTCAACTCACTTCTGCGGATAGTTGCCATCCTCATCACTTCAGAAGGCGGTATGCCGCAGGGATCTTTGGATAGCTATTTCCAACAGCAAGGACAGGATGTCTCTGAAGCCTTTGAAGAATTTCAATCAGTTGCAGAATCACAAGGAGGCGCTGAATCAGGCACTGAGGCAGAGGTAGGTGTTTCTGCTGAAGAAGAACCGCAGCAGCTTGGCAAGATCAACTATCCTGCCCATTTCGGATCAGAGACAGAAACGCATGTCCTGACTAGCCGCTCAAGCCACGCCTCTGTTGGGGCTAGGCAATACTGGATGTGCAAGGTCTGCGATTCCGAGAAGCCTATCTCTACCCGAGCGTGCTTGCAAGACACAAATGACCCATCAAGTACTTCATCCCGATACCGTCACCTGAAAAAGCTTCATGCTCGTTTGATTCCCGAGCATCAATTGCAATTGAAATCAAAGAAACGAAAAATATCAGATGATCAGCAAGGCATCGCTGACTTTATTGACGGTCCTACGGATCCCGCGAAGCGAATTCATTTACCATTTGCTCAGAAGCGCTTCGAGGAACATCTCCTTGACTTTGTCATTGCTAGTAAGAACCCTTTCACCATTGTGGAGTTGCCCGAGTTGCAGCAGCTATTTGAGACTTTGCGTTCAGGAGCAGTAAGTCTGTTCGGTGCCGAAACACTGCGCAAGAGGCTACTCAGGCGTTTTGATGACGAGAAGGCTGTACTCAAGACCATGATTCACGAATCGCCTGGCAAGATCTCCATTACTCTTGACACATGGACAGCTCCGAATCAACTACCAGTCTTTGGGGTCACTGGCCACTGGCTGAGCAAAGACTGGAAGATACACGATGTCCTGCTGAGCGCTGCAGAGCTTCCTGAGAAGCACACCGGCCGCAACATGGCAAAGGCACTGCTGCGAACATTGAAGGAATTCGAGTGTCATGACAAGCTTCTTTGCATGACTACCGATAATGCTTCGAATAACAACACCCTTGTGAAGGAGCTCATCGATTTACAGTTCGACGATCTCGATTGCACGGTCATGTTTTCTGCCGAGCAGCATATACCTTGTGTCGCACACGTCCTCAATCTTGCAGTTCAAGATGCCCTTCGCGCTGCAGGACATGTACGTCCACGCAAGACTATGGCAAAGGTAATTGAGG
>QXDR01000413.1:0-84610 GCA_003717165.1 Protomyces inundatus | reverse complement strand
CGCTGCATGAAGAAAACCCACGTAAAACAACTCGCATCGTCGCGGAATGTGACGTAGTAGCGCTTGCCCGTCCACGTCTCCTCAAATGGTCCGGCGACATCAGTGTGCACGCGACCAAGCACTTCTTTTGCACGATTCATCGAGACTTTTGGAAAGGGCAGCCGAGGGTGCTTGCCTTTCTGACAGCCGGTGCAGGCGGCGGTGTCCGGCGCTTTCGACCCAAATTTGATGCCTTTCACCATTTTAGCTGCTCGACTCATGGCGCCTATCCCTGCGTGGCCGAGTCGTCGGTGCCAGAGCTCCACGTCAGTCGCACACGTATGCAAGGCAGTTGCACTTTCAATTTCTGAACCCATCTCGAGCCAGAAGAGGTCGTCTCGCTTAGGACCTGATGCGATTGTCTGCCCATCGCGCTGTAACTGCCAAGTGTGGCTGCCGAACCCAGCGAATAAGCCAAGTGCCGTGAGTTGCCCGACTGACAACAAATTGAAGCTCAACTCGGGTGCAAGAATGCAGTCCTTCAGCTCTAGTGGCCCATCCGCAGTCTGCAAGATTGCTGTACCCATGCCTCGCGAAGCGATAGAGCTATTGTCCCCAAACGTGACCCTGCGAGGTCCAGCGCCGAGCCTCAAAGAGCCTTTGACAAGTACGTCTGCTGAGCACACGATGTGGTGGGAAGCTCCAGTGTCTACAGCCCAGGCCGATTTGATGGCTACCAGATTGAGAGCGAGCACATGTAAGGCGATTGATGTGGCGGCAAAGGCAAAATCATGTCGCGCGGCGTAAGGGTCGTGAGGCTTCCTATCCTCTACGGGCTTCTTAACCAACATCATGTCGCAGTCTGCTCGAATATGCCCGTATGCGCGGCATTGAAAACACTGCACGTCATCCATGTTTCGTCCTCCTGGTCCGCGGCGGCCGCCTCGTCCAAATCGCCCGAATCGGCCACCTCCACGTCCACGCTGGCCAAAATCGTTGTCCCAATGCTGGTGTCCGCGATTGATCCACTGCTGGCCAGGCACAGCCAGGGCAACCGCTTCATTTGCCGTCGGCTTGTCGCGCGCCACCAGGGCTGCTTGCTGCATGATATCGTGACGCACCTGGTTTGCATCCGTGTCGTCGGTGATGCGAGCGCGATAGCCGTTCTGGAAAGCCTCCCAAGCAACGCCTTTCGGCAGGCCGTTGATGAGGAATTCGGCGTGGTCGCGACCCGTGACGTCGGTGCCAGTGCTGCGCAACTCCCCCACTCGTTTGTCGACAAAGTCGAAGTGTGCTGAGATGTCCTCGTCAGCAGATGCCGTGTGAGTCCAAAGCTGCATATTGATGTCTTTGACTCGCTGCCTGGTGTTGGTGACGCAGGTGTTGCAAATTGCTTCCCAGAGCTCGTGCACCGGCGTCGTGGTCAACGACTTTCCGACTCGCTCAAAGATGCAGTCGGCGAAGCTCACCAAGATTGCACGTCTTGCCAGCTGCTCAAGCTCGGGCTTCCATGACGTTCCGATCGTGCTCCTGTCCTTCGTGAGGTAATCGAGGGTGCCTGACAACATTGCACCTGCCTCGAACTTGTCTTTGAAAACACGCCACGTCGACAAGTCTCCTTTGTACTTGTCGGTAAACAGACCGCTGAACACCTCAACTCGCTCCCTGACACGGGGCAGTTCTGTTGGCGTTGTCATCTTCGATCAGGTTCGCGTACAGTAGCGCTAGGCTCACTGACCTGTTGCGATACGTTTCTTAGGGGTCTAACTACTAAGTGGGCGAAGCCCTCTACTTATCCTTGCGGGCTGGTATGGACCCTTCCTGAACTCAGGGGTATGACAAATACCGCACGACGCAACATCCGCGAGCTCACACGTGATGCATCAAGCAACACAACAGTCTTGAGGTGCACACGCATTCCAAATTTCACCAACTGAGTGAAGCTGCGATTTGTTGTAACCATGCATCTTCCTGGTGAAATCAGCTGCAGCTACTTGCATATGTTGTCATGTCGATGCTCAGCAAGCACACTTGTGCAAGAACATATCAAGAACTGGTCATGTTCGCTGTTGACGAAAGCTTCAGGGATTCGTCCCTGAGTTCCTGCTGGAATTCATGTGCAGATGCAAGCCTGAGAGTGCTCTTTTGAAGTTCTGTGCAATTTTGTGCCCGTCTGCATACCACACGCTGATCTCAAGTGTGACCATCTCAGTTTTGTTGCGTTTGGTAACTCACATATTCTCGTGAGCACGTTAAAACTTGACTCACCGAGCACAAGGCACAGCCGTTCGCGTTACAGCACAGAATATGGAACGCTACTCGCCACTCGCATCCCGCCAGCCTTCAGGCACACCATGCTTTCCCAAGTTCCGCTTCAACGCCGACGAAACCACTTCAAAAGTCATGAGCGTCAAGGCACTCGCCGGCACTGTCCGTACGAGATTGGTGCCCATGCCCGAATAAAACATTCGCCAGCCTTCTTCATGACGGATGCGCTTGAAAGCATGCCAAACGCCATTGTACTTGTTGCGTGGATCGTTTTGGCGATATTTCTGGTTTTGCAAGCGGGTGCGGAGCACTTCGTGCGGGTAGGTGGTGGCGCTCGCAATCATTTTGGAGAGTGAACTCGAGAGGAGAATATTGCTGAGACCCGCATTAGGTCCCTGAGCGCCAAACCATTCCTTCATCGCTTCATAGAGCGGGAATTGCACGGCGACATGCGCAATGCCAAAGTAAGACGGTCCGAGCCCCTTGTAAAAGGTCGAAAGACCTTCTTCTCGAAACATGGTGCGAAAGGCATGGATCGTAGAGCGATACTTGAGACCGTGTTCGTGAGAAGGTGACTGGGTCATCATGCGTGTTTTGACGACCCAGATGGGATTCGTGATGGTCGTCGAGATGGCACCCGCCGTCATGGCAGCGGCAACATTGGGTAGGACAGCAGCACTGGGCTGGCCGGCACCATAAACATTGCGACAGTGCTGGTAGATGGTGAAATAAGACGCCCAAGTCGGCAGATACCCTAGCAAGACTGGTCCGAGACCGCGATAGAGACCACGTGTGCCTTCTTCAAGCCAGATACGTCGCAAACTCGCCACGATGCCGCGATAGAGCTGCTGCGTCTGTTGTGTTGCCGCCGCGCCTGTCGTTGAGAGGGCCTGTGCTGAGCCCGCTGGACTTGGTGTATGTTGCGCTTGTAATTTCGTTTTGACAACATCGAGCGGACAGGTGGCAATACTCGAGACGAGGCCGGCACAGGCCCCTGCTGCTGCATTGATGACGGTGTCGCTCATGCCATTTTGTTGTGGAATGACATAGTCGCGATGGGTGCCGCCAATCTGAGGAAACCGATGCGCGCGCTCAAAGCCGACCGGGATGGCATCTTGCGATGTATCATCAGGCGCTTCTTCGACGTGTAGGAACGTGTCAAAGAAGCCCGGCGCGTGCACGTGGGGAGCTTCTGTAGGATGTAAAGGCGATCCCGTGTCAGAGTCAGGCCCATTGCGCCGCGAGTCTCTCGACATTCAATGATAGGGCCGTTGTGTCAGAATTGCAAGGGCTATCGGAAACCAAAAGCAGATACGCCTTTCTCAGCAGATCATGTCGCGATTGTTTTCTGTGTGTAGTGGTTGCGGCTCCATGCGTTTATCAAAATCGTCGCGCGCAGGGAAGCAGCTGGGGTTAGGCACAACGACCATCAGGTGAGGTGCTATGGCAGTATTGCTAGCTGGTCGATCTGATCCTACCAGCAACCTCTACAGAGCTAGTGATGAGAGCTTTCTGCTACTATGATGGCGGAGAGTGCAATTCTGGCGCCGGAGCTTGACCATGCGCCGGGATGTCTGACTGCCATTCCTCATGCTCGTCTGCTTAGAAGCCGCTGTGTGCGCTTTGCAGCGTAGTTACAGCTTTGCTACTGAAGCTGTGCTTCCGAAGATTTTGCCAGCAAGCCCATGGCGACGGTCATAAGCAGATTAACATCATGTGCATGTTGCCGACCAAAACATGTGATTGTACGTGTACACGTACAACCAATTGGGGCAGTACAAGCTAACATCGAGTCGCAAGTTTCGGCTTGCTACGAAGCAACCAGCTTATCCATGACTTTGATCGTTCTGACGATGCACCATGGAAGAGTTGACTTTGCTTACGAGTATGAAATTCACTGAATTGAAAGAGCTGGGCGCTCTTGGCTATGGAGAGCTGACAAGTACTCGATCCTCGGAACACTGTGATCCGTGGTCCGAGTGACGCCTGCCCTGTGGGTTCGTGGCTTTATGAGGGCAGTCGGCATAGCGGAGCCTCGAGACTTGAGGTTTGCAAGTCGCGACCTCGGGCGCAACTGCATAAGTGCTGGTCTGCGGGATCGTGGTTGTTGCGTGCTTAAAGGCCAGTCGGCCCTTTTCGCCATCTTTTTGCCGACACCGACAAAATGCCATGCCGCTGCCAGCCAAGAACGCAGATCTGCACTACCCAGAATCCCAGCTTGACACTATCGGCGAACGAGTCCCGAGGTCTGCATTGGCGCAAGCGAGCGTGTGTAACTCTGATTCAATCACCGCGATGCACGCTTCCTGCTGCGGTGCGAACTCGCTGTAGATGCGCTCGTCGTCGACTCTGCTGAGCTCATGCTACGATGCGAGTCGCGCCGTGCAGGTAGCACGCTGTCTGTGCTTCGACTGCTGGCACTTGACCAGAGAGAAGGTGTCAGTGCCTTGTGAACGGTGGCACAGATAGGCGACATTGGCTCTGGTGAAGAAGCCTGCGAGCGATGCGCATGATGTGTGTGCTTCAGCTCGCTGGAGGAGCGCCGTGAGGACCGTCCAGAATGGTCATGGCTGTGATGATGGTGATGGCTACCGCTCTTGATTGACTTTGAACTTGTGCTTGTTGGACTACGCGATTTGGGTTGCGGTGCGAGCACCTTTTTGTCAATGTAGCTGGCGACGAGGTTGACAAGGATGTTGTGCATGATGGACTATCGTGTAGAGCTTCAGAGTAGATGGATGACTTGTCATGATCATGATATGGGCCTGCCCCTGACTTTATCTTGCTAGATGCATATGCCGAATGCAATGCAAATTACGTGGTGCGTGTTTGTCATCCGCATTCTCCGTCGGCCTGCCGCTGATCAATCAAGCCGACGGCCGACTCGAACTGTTTGTCAGCGCAGTCGCAAAGTCAGGCAAGCAAATTTAAATGGTCTATACATCTCACACAGTAAGTTGTCCTCTGATGATAACTACAAGTCAGAGCAGGGCATAACTTGTAAATCTCTTCATATCATGATCTTTTATATGTGACTGCTCTAAGATGGTTGCCGTTTGTTGACAAGTTGACAACATTTCGGCGCATCTGCTGCAACCACCCAAACACCCGATAAACAGAGCCACTCTCCTTGCTCAGGAGGTCGCATCAAAGGGCAGAGTCTTCTGTTCTTCCGGCCAAGTCAAAGGAAAACTTCGTGTTTCACTATGAGTGTAAGCTCCGTCGTCGCTCTACGTGGTCTCGCTGCTGAGCTCTGCTACGCCGCGACAAATCCCAACGGCGCATCCGACACGAGCCCGCCTTTGCTCGTCTTGAACCTATGCAACTTGCCTTCACCAGACGATGTCGATTATGATGACTTGGAATGCGCTGTACTCGAAATTGTCGACCGACACACCTTTGACCGCGCCAATGCTCTGATTGAGCCGGCATTCCGAAAACAGATTTGCTTACCGTATGAGCTCGTCGTCTTTTGTGCAGGTGGGACTTCGAGACCTTCATGGCCTTGGCTCATTTCCGCTTTCGCAGCACTCGAACGGAAATACAAAAAGGGACTACAACGTCTCTATCTTGTGCATGAAAAGAGCTTTGTCCGGGTCGCATTGCAACTCCTCGAACAAGCAGCAAGTCCCAATCTCGCACGCAAAGTCAAACACCTCAGAACGCTTGGCGAGTTGTCGGACATCTTGGGACCGGCAAGAATGGCCGGTATCCATGTGGAACCCGTCGTTCGCGTGCACGACTTGCAGGTCGTGGCAGAATGGCATCACGCCGAACGGCGTAAAAACAAGACGCGTCGTGTCATGACTGGCAAAGCGCCTGCTGCTATATCACGGACCGTCAGTGAATCAGCTGTGACTCTGCAAAATCCTCTTTTGATTGCAAACACGGCACCGCCGGCCATGCCCAAACGGCCATCGCTTGCACGACTCGGCTCGTCAGATCCGCTTCTACATGCAACGCCAGTGACGCGCGATGTGCCTTTGCAACTACCTATCGTGCCCGCCGCCAGAAGTCAACAACGGCAGGAAGCGCAGCGATCGCTATCGGCTTCATCAGCGCCTGCCGTCACGCTCAGCGACAAGACGAATGCCAATCCTTCCATCGAGGCCGTCGTCAAAGCCCAGCAGAGTGCGAAGCCTGCAGTGCCTGCTGGTCGGAGCCAACAACGTCAAGAACGTGAGAATATCCCGATAGCGCAAGTCTCGACGGCTTCCTCGCGGCCACACTCTGCATCACCGACTTTGCCGCTCGTCATTCACGAAGATGTCCACTGCGCTTTGCCCAACGTGCCTTGCAAGCCTTCTAGAAAGGTATTGCACAAGAACGTCACCCGGGCGGTGACTGTTCCTGTCAATGCAACGATTGCAGCAGCGCAAGCCATGCCCTTACGTCGCGCCATTTCAGGACCCCTGACGCCTTCTCAAAACGCCACTCAAAACTTTTTGCCAAAGGAAGACACCTCGCTGGCTCTGCCGGCGCTCAAGGGCCAACTCAGGCCAACAGCACGGCGACCAGCTTCGCCGCGGAAATCAATCTCAGACATGCCTGTGCCTGGCAAGTTGGGTGCAAATGGACATGGAGGACGGGTCGGCAATTTGAGGGCTTTGTTTGAGGAGCGCGCTAAAGTTGCAAGACAATTAAACCGGACGTAAAAGTCTCCTTTGCGTGGCATGACATGGGAAGAGCATCCTGTTTTGATGATCCCTTTTTACCTTCTTCATTGAACTATTTGTAACACTTTAGACAATGGCCTATATAGCCAATCTTTTCGACTTTGACTAGTGGATGGCTTTGCGCCGGACGCCATCTAGTCTCATATGAACTACAGCGCCATGTCACGCCGCAAGCCTGTTAAAGGAAGTCTGCAGCATGCCAGTCTTATGATTGAGCGACTTGACAGCCGCGCCACCTCGTGCTGCAAAATCGAGACTCAAGAGACGCCGCTCCGTTGCCACAAAGACCTTTTCATACTCGGCCACGATCGAATACACAGGTCCATGCCGACAACGCGCCTCTTTTGCTACAGATCCTGTAAAGATGCTGCAGCTCGCGTCTGTACTATGTGACCACTCTGTGTTTATTTGCTGCAGGGGCGTCCTTGTCCGGCGCAAGTCGAATTTGTGCACCACTTGATTCACATTGCTGCCGCTAAAGACATAGTACCCGGCGTCGTGCTGAATCGTCGCCAAACACGTATGAGGACTCGGATCGTAAGGTACTGTCAAACTGACCACGGGTCCCGTTGCCGTCTTGACGCGTATATCCCAGACGGCCGTACCAAATGTATCATACCAACCAGTCAAGAGTAAATGAGGCGATAATCGCTCAATCGCAAGACAACTGCGCTGTGCAATCTTGTCTCCTTCGACTTGCCAGATGGGTTGCAAGAGGCCGTCCGGCGCTGCACGAAAGACTGTCAGCGGACTGGAGCCTTTCATGCCTGTCGCAAACGTATCTCTGTCCAAAAGCTTCGCTGTCCAGATCTTGCCTGGCAGAAATGATTGGTGATCATTGAGGATGACGCTACTTTGACGATAACCAGTTTTGTAGGCGGTCAGTAGCGCGTTTGACTTAGCGTCATGGTCGAGTGACTGGACGGTGAGACCCAACTTCGGCAAGACCTGCAGCATTGTATGAGGCTTGGTCAAGTCGGCGCTAAGCTGCAGTCGACAGCGACGACCGTCTGCAAAGCCAAGGATCACATCGTCCGCCACGTCGGTCAGAGTAACGGCCGTGATGTCTTGAAGGCCCGGTCTGCCCATGTTGACAACATGCCAAGGCGCATTACGTCGACTGGTCCAAAGTTCGGAGCCTGTCGCCAATACCAACTTGTCTTGATCGGCTTTGATGATGGGCATAGTCGCCCGAGTCCATTGTGCTTCAACAGCGCCTGCAAAACGATTTGTAGCATGATTGATTGCAACGTCATCTACGTCAAGCATCTGCAGAGGCACAGATCTAGCTTGAAGAGCATAAAGGCAAGTCTTGTATTGCTTGATAAGCGGTGTCAGTCTTTCTGGAATGACAACCAAGCAGACGACTCTTCGAAGCGTTCTCGATGTGTGACTGAGTGCAACGAGATCTTTCGATGCCAGATGGGCGCAGCTTTTTAGATGGAGCTCCGCTGGAAGCTCTTCAATGTGCGAACTCGAGGTCAGTCGTTTGCGTCTCTGCAGCTTGACTCCTTCCGCTTGACGACTGGCGAGCAAGGGCCCCCTAGGTACAAAGACATGAGCGGTTGGACTGAGCGCCTTGAGATGTGCAGCTTGTTCCCCAGCAGAACCATCCCTGACCATGCGGTGGCGAATAAGTCCCTAGAGAGGTAGGGTGCCAGCTCGTTCGTTTGTTTGTCATTTCGCGCCACCTTCATCCATCGCACCAAGCACACTCGCTACTTCCACTCGTACTTTCGCTACTCATCAGGGGATCTCTAATCTGCGCCAAGCTATACAGCCTGATCAGAGCGCATTCAAGACTTTATAGCGCCGCCTAGTCATGGCGCCCGCCCAAAAAGACCCGCGACGCTACCCCATCAGCATCAACGTCTATGACCTCATGCCACCGTCCAAGCTCAGCGCGGTACTGTGGACAACAGGCCTCTCCGTGAATCACTCGGGCGTTGTCATTAACGGCGTAGAATGGGCCTTTGGCGGTCATGAGGTCGAAGGCATCACGGGCGTCTACCCATCTCGACCCAAGCAAGTCCCTGACGATGCCATCTTTAAATGCACAGTCGACATCGGCATCTGTCTACGGTCGCTTGCAGAGATTGAGGAGGTTCTTGAGCGCATCAAAAAGGACTTTACAGGCCCGTCTTACAGCCTACTCAACAATAACTGTAATCATTTCGTCGAGCGCGTCTGTTTGGAGCTTTGCGGCGCGCGTCCACCGGCGTGGATCAATCGGATAGCGGGGCTTGGTGCCATGATGCGTACGTCCTCCACATTGATCATTGATTGCCTACTAATTCACAGCGATTTGTGTCTCTGAAGCTTGGGTCGCGCCGCCGGTGGCAAATCCAGATGGCCTTGCTTCCGACGACGAGTGGGACAACGATGGCGCTCGTCTCTTGCCGCCCAGTGAGGTGGCACCCATGCGGGTCAGTCATCCTACGCCACCTGCACGTCTGAAACCACGCGACGAGCCACAGGATCGGATCTCAACCTCCCGCACCGCGTCTGATTACACAGACTTGAGTGAAGACGAGCGGCTAGCGGATGAGGATATGATGGCCGCTTCTGGTGGCGTTCGTGTCGATATTGGGAGTCGGTGATGAGGGCTATGATGGCTTCTGTCTATGATTGGTATTAATTCTTGCACTGGCGAATGACTTGGTGGTAATAATGCTTGGAACGCTTTGCTATGCTCAAAGATCGTGTGTATGTAGTTTAAAAGATGCATGCAGGGACAATGCCTTCTATGTTTGTACTCGATAGCCAAAGCGCTTCAAATCCTCACAGGCGTCAAGTCGCGTATTCTTGGCAGCGTTGTAGGCCACCTTGTCAACACTGAAGAAGCCATAGGCTTGATTCATGGCCTGCTCGCGCTGCTGATATTGCCATTCGCAAGAATCGCGCAGATTGCGGATATATTCCACTTCGGCCTTCTTGTCGAGCTGCTTCAGATTGGCTTCGCTGAGTGACGAGACTTGGACAGGGTTGACAAAGTATTTGATCTTGTGGACGGGCGTCAGCCGCGGTTGAACATAGGGTTGTTGTGATGAAAAGGCATACGATGGTGTATTCGCGCTGCCGGTGAACCAAGAACCAACGCTCGACAAGATTGAAAAGCCAAAGAGGATGATGAGCGGCAAAAGTTGCATGAGCGAACCGCGTTGTTCACCACCTTGTTGCTGTCGACCACGTTGCGCTTGGCCACCGCCGCCAAAATGGTGCATGCGAACGCCAGGACCGCCAAAGGAGACGAAGGGACTCTGGCCAAAGCCACCGCCTTGCATGCCACCGCCACCAAAGAACATGTTAAAGAGGTCGTCTGCATTGATTTCCTCGCCAAACATGCCACCTTGCATACCACCACCTCCGCCATTTGCGCGTTGGAAGGGGTTGGCTGCAGGCGCACCACCACGCTGATCCGGATCCGCGCCATAGCGATCGAATTGTGACCGCTTCGTAGCATCCGACAAGATTTGGAAGGCTCTTGAGACCATCTTGAAGGCTTCATCCGCACCTGGCGCACCATTCTTGTCAGGATGCAGTTGAAGCGCCAACCGACGGTATGATTTCTTGACTTCAGCCTCAGTTGCTTCTTTCTTAATGTCTAGAATCTCATAGAACGCCGTCTGCTGACACCGCCGAATCCGTTTGACAATCTTGGCTTGCTCAGGTGTATATTCACGCGAAGCGGCTTCCGCAGGCGCAGCTTTTGACGATCCAGATGCAGCCGCCGCCGCAGGACGCCGTGCAGCACCTTCAGTCGCGCCGGCCTGTGACGCGCTCGACGCACCTTGACTTGCACCACCGTCCGGTTGCCTTGCAATCTTCTCGAGTAGCTGTTGCACGAGCGGCGAGTCATGCAGCGCGGCCGCCTTGTTTGCGAATTTACGGGCGCCTGTTGTGTCGCCTTCAGCGAGTTTACGGGTGGCGATGTCGATGCATTTTTGGGCCTCGTCTGCGTTCATCTGCCGCTCTGGCGCGTGCTGCTAAGGCTGTCTGATCTAAGAAGCGATGTCAGAAGCAGAGGATGGGAATGCTGGCTGGATGTTGTCAACTTGTGAGCTTTGTGCTGTCGTGTTCGTCTGCATCGAAATCCCGCGCACCTCTCAACGCTGGCCTTGCAATTGGACCTTGGTACGGAAACTACATAATCACGGGCTCGAATGAGGTCTCTCTTTCACGATCACGGCGATCTGGTCTATTTCGAAAGCAGCTCACATACATCGTTGACATAATCAGCTCATTACAACTCCATGGGCCGGCTTCCGCCCTTCAAGATCCTGAACCTGGTGTCAGCTGCGCTTTAGCTCTGCCTCTGGAAATGGCTTCCTGTCAGACTTCAGATTAAGCTCGCATCCATCAGTACTTCCTAATGGCTTGCGTTTCCCGGTCTCAACCGGTCGGCTACTGTTGCGATCGCTCGAACAGTCCGATCAGACGATTTGTAGTGATGCTGTCGGATCTACATCGATGGCAAACAAAAGGCCAAGAAGTAGCATTTGCGAGCTGTTTGTCTGGGCGATTTGATGCTGGTCAAATTCACTTTTGGCAAAAGCACACAGCGACAGCAGTCCATCGCTGTCAATCACAGCATGGACGACGAGGATGTCTTGGGTGACTTGGCGGTGCTATTCGCTAGCCACGGCACGGATCTCAATGCAGTGAGCGATTCCCGATCGCCTGTATTCTCAAAATCTGCCGTTATCCAGATGGCAAGGAGACGACGATGCTTGAAAGACTACCAGAAAAGATTTATCCTCGCCTCCACAATTACCTGTCTGTTCATGACTTGATCCCACTCGGCCACGTCTCGCATGACATACGAGGTCCTGTCTGTTCGACCATATGCGAATAAATTCAGCCAGTTGTCGAGCAGTACAAGACTTGCTTGCCGCGTTTGCAGCAGCTGGACCCAATTTCGCAAGCAATGCGCATCCGACATGTCACCAACAACGCTCGAAAAGGTCGAATTTATGGCCGAGTGGAACTGTTATGGCCTCAAGGATATGATTATGCGATGGTCAAAGCTGATCATCAGTGATTCATCACAAGCTAGTCATTCTTCGCCCTTATGAACTGTGGGTCAGATTTGGAAACGGCCCGTGGCTGAACTCGATCGTTGGTGATGCTTCCGGCGACAGGCTGGATTATCGCTTCAGCAATTTTGTTCTGACGGATGTGGCAGATGAAATCATCGTTGCCTCTTATAGTGGCGCACGACTTCGAATCAAATTGTGCCAGGTCCCGGGCGGCTTCCATCAACTGCCAACTGGTGGAACTGTTGCCGAATCGATTTCCTGACATGACACATGTGCTTGATATGGACTATCATGCACAATCGAGAACATTCCTCTCGAACTTGCAATCAGATCAAGGCCTGTCGACACTACTTTGGAACGAGCATCCCGTACGGCAGTCCTCCCGATCTGTTGACACTGTTTTATTGATGAGCCCAGAGACCTGTGCCTTGCAGGTTCAAAACAGTCCCGAGGTCATGCAATTACGTCCAGATGGTCAGTTGCACCTCATTTGGCATACAAGGCGTCCTTCTGCAGCTGAAACTGCGTCCTCAGTCTCAGGAGACTCAATTGGACCAACAATGGCCGCTCTGTCCCCGAATATCTTGCTTTGGAAAGATTCAGTTTTTGATGGGGGCCACCTGCATTTGGGAGACTTGCGTGTGAAGCCAAAGATCTTTGTTGTCGATCCGCCGTCACGATCACATCAATCTGGCTCATACCACTCGGCGCTGGCAGTAACAACTCATGGATCGGGCCATGTCGTCTTTTGCGGCTCCAACGACGCCGATCTGTCGATTTTGCAATTTGACTTGCGAAACACTACGATCCCGGTAAACAGTCTCGGTTTGAATCGCGACTCGCTCTCGCTCGGACGTGCCAACTATGGAATTGACATCGGAAGCATCGAGGAAACAGTAAAGCCCCCGTTCAACAAATTGCAACCCTCGAATGACTCGCAAGCAGTGTACCTCAGCAGTCTTTGCGCAGAATACGAGAAGTTGTTTGTGATCACAAGCCAAACCTTCGTATGCCTCAACTTTGCCCGGGAGGCCAACGAAGAATCACTGCCGGTGAGTGTGACGCGTCTGGGCCGCGACGAATTCTTTGACACAGAAGGGCATGACGGCATTTGGGCCAATTGAAAACTTGACGACTTCAGCGGTCGCCTCGGCTGCAGTTTTTTCGCTTTCGAGTCTGTTGAGGACTCCTCACTGACGACTATGGGGATCTTTAGTCTTCAGTCTGCTTTTCCTTCTTTGAAGCTGTACTTCGTAGTCACTGATCAGTAGCCCAGTGTATTCTATAGAAATCTCACTTGAGCTTTCTCAGATTGCTCGCGAAAGTCTTGGTCGCTCCGCCAAATTGGCACGGCAGCATGCCACCACAACTACAAGTACAATAATTTGACACTTGCCCAAGCTTGCTCCTGCTCAGTGTGCCCTCCAATCGCTACAAGTCTATGTCTATGATGCTCGAGGAGGATTCTGCTGCCACCAAGGCTAGATTGACTGCCAGACTTCGGCAACAAGTGGACCAAGCTGGCGAACTAGCCCGATTCGAATTTGCTCAATCGCGAGGTAGCTTTCGCTCGACGAGTCTCCTGAGCTAAAGGACTAACATGCTTGTCTAGAACAAGGACGAGATGCTGATAGAGAGCGTATGCTTGAGCTTGTCAAATCAGAGCGCCGATTCAAGGATTTGCTCCGGATGGCAGAGACACTTGCAGATCCTGCTACGTGTCCCTATCCGATGACTGAGATTGTACCAAATATCTTTCTCGGCAGGTGGGCGGATGCTATGCTCGAGGGCACTACTGACGACAGTTACGAAGCCGTGCAAGATACAGACTTGATGGTCGCGGCAAATATCAAACGCGTGTTGTCTGTCTGCGTCGACTTGCACCCGGTAGGCTTTCTCTTTGTGCAGCACTTGCTGACCTGGTAGAGCAAAGATCAACAAAGTGAGCTTGCGTGCTTGACCATCAACGCACTCGACACACCGGAGCAGAACCTATTGAACCACGTTGACGAAGCCATCCAATTTATCGGCAAGAATCTAGAAGAGCCGGTCTTGGTCTACTGCCACGCTGGCCAAAGTCGATCGGTCTTCATGGTGGCCGCCTTTCTAATGCATACCTACAAGCTGACTGTCGATGCCGCTCTCGAGTACATCAGTACCAAACGCAACATCGATCTGAGCAGCAACTTTCGACGACAACTGCACGTCTACGAGCAATGCGGCCTTGGTACAGGCGGACTGGACAGGTCACATGAAGCCTATCAGACATGGGAGATGCAGCATCGGATGGCGCCGCATTCTTGGGACACGCCGCAAGCGCAAGACAAGGTTGCTGACGTGCGGCCAAGCATGCACATGGCGATCCGATGCAAAAAATGCCGGTTTGTGCTCGCGAGCGAGAAACACCTACAGGAGCATACACCCAAACAGCCGAGCACTGTACCTTGTGCGCATCTCTTTATCGACCCTGTTCGGTGGATGAAAGCTGAGCTTGACAAAGGTCTGCTCGAAGGCAAATTTACGTGCCCTGGAAAGCATTGTCAAGCAAAGATTGGCCATTATGCGTGGCAAGGCATGAATTGTAGTTGTCGCGCGTGGATCTTACCTGGATTGGCGCTGCAGCGATCGCGTGTCGATGTTCTCAAGACGGCGGAGGAGGCTCAAGTTGAGCCGGCGCGGCGGGCTCAATAGTCATTCCGTTATAGCATAGCCATCATCATTGCATCCATGACACGCATCCTCTCAAAGCTTACTTGGGTGCATTGACGGACGGAAAGGAAAGACTCTTCCATTGCTGTTCTTTAGCCTTCTCAAGCGCCGCCTGTTGTTTGAGCGAGACGCGATGCTGGTAGAATGATCGATTGAGCGTAAACTCCTTCGGGTCAGGCGTCGCTGCCGCTGCTGGTATCGCTGCCGCAGAAGTTGATGCGGCCGGTGACTGAATAGCGCTCGCGACGCCCGAGACGGCTTTACTGACGAGTCCGCCGACGGAGGGCATCCAGCTACTGCCCTTCTCCTTTGCTTCTTGATCCTTCTTGCGTTGCTGCTCCTTCTCTTCATACTCCTTTTTGACTTTTGCAACCTCTGCCTCGAGTTTCTTCTTATCGGCCGCCTCTCTTGAAGCAGCAGCGGTAGTCGGCTTCACGAGCGGTGTCGCAAAGCCGGCAATGAGGTGTGTCTTGCAGACGTAGAACCAATCCCGATTATCGGCCGACATGAGGACACAATCGGTGGGTTTATAGCAAATGGAGCAAGACTTTTCAGCAGAGCTGGCGACGCGACGG
Organism: Protomyces inundatus; assembly: GCA_003717165.1. Taxonomy (NCBI): domain Eukaryota; kingdom Fungi; phylum Ascomycota; class Taphrinomycetes; order Taphrinales; family Protomycetaceae; genus Protomyces; species Protomyces inundatus. The sequence continues at coordinate 69,364 of QXDR01000413.1, read as the reverse complement.
AGATGATAGTGATTGACGTGGGGCCCTGTCGGCGTAGCTGTAGCTTGAGTAGCAGACATAACAAGGAATGATTGTAGCGATTGAGTATGTAGAAAGTCAATTGAAGTGGTGGTTGCAGCTACAAGTGTACCTCTAACCTCTATAACGCCTTGAGCAGCATCGAGTCACGCGAGGGACCGACACCGACCATGCCAACAGGAACACCGACAAACTCCTCGATAAACGCCAGATATGCCTTTGCTTCTTGCGGCAAATCTTCAAATTTGGTGATGCCCGTCGTCGTGCAGTTCCAACCCTTGAAGGACTTGTACTGCACCTCGGCACGCTCCACGGCATTCAAATCGGCAGGAAAGTAGTCATCGACCACCTCGCCATCAATCTTGTAACTCGTGGCCACTTGAATCTCTTCAAAAGTGTCAAGCACATCGAGTTTTGTAATGTTGAGGGCTGTGTAGCCGTTAATCAAGGTCGAGTAGCGAATGACAACGAGATCCAGCCAGCCACATCGGCGTTTGCGACCGGTCGTGACACCCCACTCGCGACCAATCTCCTGCATCTTTTCACCAATGGGGTTAAGTTGTTCACTGGGGAAGGGTCCAGCACCGACGCGCGTGGTGTAAGCCTTGACGACACCCCACACGGTCCCGATCCGTTGTGGTGGGATTCCAAGACCTGTACAAACACCGCCGATCGAGGTGGGCGAACTCGTGACGTAAGGGTAGGTACCAAAGTCGAGGTCAAGCATGAGTGCATTGGCGCCTTCAATCAAGATACGCTTGTTGTCCTTGATGGCTTGATGCATGAAATGCACGGCATCGACGACAAACGGCGCTAACTTTGATCGAATCTCTTTGTAGTAGGCGAGTTCCTTTTCGGCGTCATAGTCAAATTGACCGTATCGCAAGCCTCGTGTCGAGAGATTGGTTCGGAATCGTTTCTCAAATTCAGTCCAGTCTGTCATGAGATGATGCAAACGGACACCACTGCGACTCGACTTGGAGCTATACGTTGGGCCGATACCTTTGCGCGTGGTGCCGAGTGACTTGCTGCCGAGTTCACCTTCCTTAAGACCATCGACAATTTGATGGTAGTCAAACACGAGATGCGCTCGGTCACTGATAAACAGACGTCCATCGGCATTCAAACCCTTTTCGACAATGGCTTCGAGTTCCTTGAAGAAGGCCGGAATGTGCACAACACAGCCACTACCGACGAGGTTGACACACTGTGGGTTCACCAAGCCAGATGGCAAGATGTGAAAGTCAAACGTCTTGCCATCGACAACAATGGTATGACCAGCATTGTTACCGCCTTGACAGCGGGCACAGACGTCGGTCTTGTCGGTGAGGATATCGACCAGCTTGCCTTTACCTTCATCCCCCCACTGTGCACCGAGGACGACAGAGACCTGTCCCGGTTTGAGGGTGGCGGTCATTTTTGTATCCTTCTCACAAGAACTCTGGCTTCCGGTCTTGCCAGATTCACTTCACCTCTGCTGACCGGGTCAAGAACGAAGGATCAGTCTGTTGATCTTGATCATCTGTCGGAGCATCTGTCCAAATTCTGATGCGGTTGTGTTACCCTAACCCTATTCTTTGCCAGTCAACAAGGCCCGCAGCAAAGAAGCGAGCGAGCAGGCAGGCAGGCAAGCAAGCAAGAGAGCAAGAGAGAGAAGAGACAGACACAGAGCAACTCTCGTATCACAACCAAGGGAAACGCAACAAGCTCGTCAAACAGGCGCATCCTTCTCTTCTACATCAAACAAGAGACACGCAATCTCTCTCTTCCTACAGACACTCCCAACCTAGCTCAACCTAAATCCATAAAAACCATGGCCAGCGAAATCAGACGCAAACTCGTCATCGTGTAGGGCAAGTTTTTCCTTCTTTTCCAGTGGCAAGCGTCCGTCTGCGCTCTCCTCTTTGCTGTCTCGAGGACTGCCGGGTCATGCGCTCGTCCTCATGGATGTTTGGACGCGCGCCGGCACAGACAAGGCGCTCTGTCTCAATGTGTGCGACCGCGTCTATCGAGCATCTATTCCTTCGTGAAAGAGGCTCGGTCAGAACGACGCAGCCTGTTCCCGAGAAAGAGAACGCAGAGGCGGCGCTTGTCATCGTCAAGCTCAAGCTAACCAGTCTAGATTCTGCTCCAGTGTGTTCATCACGAGAAAGCTAACATTCTTTAGCGGCGACGGTGCATGCGGCAAGACCTGTCTCCTCATGTACGCTGCTCCCTCCATCTCCGTCGACGCAATAAGCTAATCAATTTCAGTGTCTTTTCAAAGGGCACCTTCCCAGAAGTCTATGTCCCCACTGTGTTTGAAAACTACGTGGCCGATGTCGAGGTGGATGGCAAGCACGTTGAATTGGCCCTCTGGGATACCGCCGGTCAGGAAGACTATGATCGCCTGCGTCCGCTCTCTTACCCAGACTCGCACGTCATTCTCATTTGCTTCTCGATTGATTCGCCCGACTCGCTCGACAATGTCCAGGAAAAGGTGAGCTATCTCAATTCTTTTGACTTTGAGCAATGAAACTAACGGACAATAGTGGATCTCGGAGGTGATGCACTTTTGCCCCAACTTGCCCATCATCCTCGTCGGTTGCAAGGCAGATTTGCGTCATGATCACAAGGTGATTGAGGAACTCCGCAAGACCAACCAATCCCCAGTCACGTCTGAGGAAGCCATGGCGCTTGCCAAGAAGATTGGTGCTGTCAAGTACCTCGAGTGTTCAGCCAAAGTGAATGAAGGTGTGCGCGAGGTGTTTGAACATGCGACGCGCAGTGCCATGCTGGCCAAGACGTCCAAGAAGTCCAAGAAGTGTGACATTCTCTAATCAAGCGCTTCCTCTTCTTTTGAACAACGGATTGACTGGCGCAATGGACGGTCTATGGACACTTCTATGGATGGGGATGATGCGACGTTGTGGAATGCGCGGTGTGGATAGAACCATCTCTTTTTAAACTGTTTTTGTCTTTTGCGGGCTTCTCTCTCTCTTCTACGCCTTCCATCTCTTGACACTTGCCTCCATCTTGATCATTCTATACGTTTCTCGGCAGGGACCCGTTTCTCGCTCCAAGATCCGACTTCTTTGACGTGGCAAGCTTGTCACTTTGGCAGATCCCTTGACAAGCACTCCTAAGCCTATGTACTTGTATATCGACTGACACATCCACTCTATGCACACACCCAGCGATGTAACTGCATCAGACCTTTCTACAGCAACAGCTCAGCTCGACTCGGACGATGAAGCCTTTCTTGCCTCATCGCTCCAACACGGCCTAGTCCATTCCGACAGCGGCGACGAAGACGGCATGGACGGCAGCACAGCAGGACCCCGGGTCCCCAAAGCTGCCACGATAACCGATACAGGCGTGCAGCAAGCACAGATCCTGGACCGCTCTACCGCTTCACAGAGCTCTGAGATTGCTACCCAGACCTATTATACCTTGATGTGTCATGGCACAGCCATTTTGCTTGAGCGCGATCCATTTGCAGGCACAGGCGGCTTACTCTGGCCAGCCGGTGAACGGCTCGCTTTACATCTCTGCAACCTTGCTCAACAAGACCCCTCTCTCTTTTCTGATAAACGTATCGTGGAGCTTGGCACTGGTACGGGCGTCGTTGGTATCGCCTTGGCGAAACAGATGGCACTGCAAAAGGAAGGACGGATCGTGTTGACGGATCTAGAGACGGTGCTACCGATCGTTGGACGCAATGTTAAGCTCAATGGCTGTGATCAGGCACACGTCTCCGTTGCGCGACTCGCATGGGGTGAACCGTTACCTGCTGCCTTCACACAGCCTGGCTCCGTCGATATCGTCGTCATGGCAGACGTCATCTATCACGACTACCTCTTTGACCCCTTACTCACTACTTTAAACGATCTCTTTGCCGTTCATCCAGCCTTGGTCTGCTATCTTGGTTATAAGAAACGGCGACGGGCTGATTGGGTCTTTCTGAAGGGTCTCAGGCGGCATTTCAAGATGCTTTTGTTGAAGGAGGATGTTGAAGCGCGTGGTCAAGGCTTGGAGCAGGTCCATGCCCAGGATGAACGATGGCGGCAGGGTGTGTACCTGTATCAGCTTACAAGTAAAGGATAGCTACCTAGATCCATAGGCATAGCCTAGTACTTGTAGTCTCTCAGGGGAAGCCAGGTACCGGTTGATGTTGCCACATGGTGGTGCTGTGCGACACCCCGCGTTCCAACACATCGAGCATCCCAACAATCAGCCCTCGCAAAGTGAGCAACGACGCGTGCAATCAAAGATGGTCAAATCTATTGGCATCTACTTTACGCTCGACACAATCTGCCCATTCACGTACCTCGGTCGTCGCGCTCTCCAGCTTGCAATCGAAGAGGTCACCGCCGAACAGTCTGACTATACCTTCGAGGTCCATTACGCGCCCTATCTCATCGCCAAGCATCTCGCGATGCCCAGCAACGCGTCCGTCTCGTCTGATGAGACGGATCCGGAACTGTCGAGTGCGATCGATAAGCGCGGTTGGTATCTTGGCAAGTGTAACGGCGATGAAGCCATGCTTGAGCAACTTGAGCGGACGATGCTCGAGAAGGCTCAGGCACTCGGCATCGAGATTTACTACAAGGGTGTCGTCGCCAACTCTGTGCCTGCCCACATGCTCATCCTTGCTCTACAAAAGAAGCAAGAGGTGGACGACGAGACGTATACGTTTGTCAAGATGGAGCGATTCATGGATAGTCTCTACAAGGCTTACTTTACGCAGGGTCAACATCCTTCAAGCACACAGACGCTTGCAGCTTGTATCGCTGAAGCAGATTTGCCAGTCTCAAACAGCCAACTCATCGGCATCTTGCAAAATGAAAGTCTTCAAGCAGAGATACGCGCCCTCGTCGCTGAACAAGAACAAAACGACGTCACGGGCGTCCCTCACGTTCGTATAGACGGTCGTCGTCGCGATCTCACCCTCGTTGGCGCGAAACCCGTCGCCGACTACGCCGCTGCCCTGCGACAGATTCTCATAGAGGCGCGCTAAATGTGACCTGTTCGCGGCTCAGAGAATAAATGCGCCTGCAAGGTCGCTGGCAAGATGCTCGCTTCTGCATGCCAAGGTTCCGGTAGATCGCGCGAATTCGGTCTCGGCGCATAAAAGACTTGTCGATACGCCCAGGCGCTGCTTCGCAAGCCTGTTGGATCAGGGCGTCCTGCAAAGAAGCCGGCACGACTGCGCTTCACCTTGGCTGCAATCATCTCATCAAACAACTTGATTTCAGGCGCACCAGCCGGAACGCGTCTGCGTGTCTCCATAAAAGAAGCAAAGAGCATCGTGCCTGCAAACCGTTCAAGAAAACTTTCCGGATCGCGTCCACAACCAAGTGTGTTGGCTGTATGAATCAGAAAGGCTTCTTGATCAAACGTAAAGACAGTCTTGCGATCCGTCGAGGTGCGACGATCAAAGACGCTTGGCCGCAGGAAGGAACGATAGTCGCGCATAAGGGTCGCAAAGGCCCTTGCAAAGGCAGCACGCACACGATCGGTGTCCAGGACGGTCGGTAGGCAAGGCAAGGTGATTTGATCCACATGTTTGGCAGCGACTGTCAAATCGCAATTCAGACAGCGAAACGCGGCGCCTTCAATCGGTTCAAGTGTATAGGCGCAATGTAACGCTTCTGCCTGAGTCTCGCTTTGCATCTGCCGCATCTGATGACCTTCGCGATGGAGTACCATGGTCAGCAACGTAGTCTGAGACGGCTGCTTCGGCTCGAGCGATGGCATGAAGGACATGAGTGTCGAGGTGGCATACGAGGTGGATGGCGGCATCGGGCCATACGTGCCACGGTCAAATTGTTGTGCGAGTTGCGATAGAGAGACTTGGCTGGGCGCCCTCATGCTTTGGAGCTGCAACAACTCTCCAGAACTTGCAAGACTATCGCGCCGCAAGCTGATCGAGGGAAAGGCAGACCGTTGTAATCGCTGTCGCGTCACCTCGGCCTGGCTCAAGAGGTCTGAAATGGACCGCCCGGACGATTTCACGCGCGTCGGGATGTGTTGCTGCTCATTGGACGACGACGCATCGACAGCAAAGGCATTCAGCTTGGGTGGGCTGCGGGTCTGTCTTTGCTCGTCTTCTGTAGACAGGCGACCATGGATAAGCAGCGTATTGAGCAAGCTCGGTCCACTTGTCTGCACCTGACCCGGTCCAAACACGACAGAATCGCTCGGATAGGCTGTCTGACAGTAAGGTGGCGGTCCATAGGGCACCTGATGCAGCGCATGCATGACGCACGCTTGCGAAAGGACCGAGGCGAGCTTCCCGCCGAGTCTGGTGGGCAATGGCGGCACATGTCCTTCTACGTGGTTGCTGTCGAGATGACAGACAACCACGTCGCTGCCGACAGGCCATTCGTCGGGCGCCCACTCAGCAGCGATACCCATAATATACGGTGTCGGTGCGTCGAGACCCTGCAACAATCTTTTCGGCAAGACGGGGATAAAGACGCCCTGCCAGTCGAATGGATAGAGGAGCGAGAGCAATCCATGCGTCGCCAGCGAGAGCATCGAGAGATGGGTCGAGACAAATAAGATGCGACATTCGAGCAAGGCTGCTGTCCAGAGCTTGATGATGTTGTCCTGTGACAAGGCACGGAAGAGCGGATAGAGGTCAACGCGACGGCTGCCGGGAATCTCATTGGGTGGCTCTTTGATGGCCGTCAAGGTGATGGATCGCACAGGAATACTGACGCGGACACGACCAGAAGGTGGCGCCGGTGTTTCCGACAAGAACTGGACCACGTGTCGCTCAAGAGGCAGCAACGGCTCACCAGGATAGACACCTTGCAACTCATTTGGAAAGTATGCTGCGCAAGTCGCAAGAAGCCAGTCGCGCCATGTACGCTGGTGCGCTGCATCCCGGCCAAGCAAGCCATACGCCCGCGGCATCCAATACCCGGCACCTTGCGTCAATCCGTCAATCTCAGCCGAGGCTGCATGCCGTAATGGCCGCACGAGGCTTGTATACAAGGCAATCTTTTCCTCACACGCCTCAATTTGCTCTGCGAGGGCGTCTCTTGCCAGAAAACTCGTTTCATTCAATTGCAGCAGGAGCTGACTCAGTTGCGTGCGTGCGGAGGCGAGGCGCGCCGAGAGACTCTGTGCGAGCTCTTTGTCTTCAGGTGAGAGATGCGCCTGTTGCCATGCTTCACAATGCTCTTCCAGTGTCTGAGCAGCGTCACGCGGTAAGGGTGTCCAGAGGATGAGACACGTTCCGTGGATGCGCTCAGAGGAAGCCTGTGTCATACTGAAGCTGTGCCAGGTTGCCGGCGGGCGCTCATCGGCCAACTTGATGCCGATATCATCTGGAAAGGCAAACATGGGCAAGTAATCTGGAAACAGCAAACGGTGTGCCTCGGGTTGTTCGGGATAGCGCGAGAGGAGCTGTGGTGGGAATCGACGCCGAACTAAGTGGTTAGCGTTTGCTGGCGTCACGGCAGGGATGAAGGTACGCGGATGGATGCCTTCTGGCAAATCAGTCGCGTCGATATCCGGAATGCAATGAGCATAACCCAACGGCCTGCGTGCCTTGCTCTCTTTCTTCTTGGATGCAGTCTCTGAGCTTGCGCCGCATCTGCATGATTGATCCCCTGCCAGTAATCGCAACGCTTCATCGCCATCGTCGTAGTCTCCCATCTGCACTGGCCCTACAGGCATGTCTAGAGGTCGCAGCTCAAATCCATCGTCCAGACGCGTGATGATCTGACACAAGACATGCCTTTGTTCTGCCGTGTTGGGTCGCTCCTCCAAGGTCTTGATTGAAAGCCTTTTGGTGCGTCGTATGGTTTCATGATGCTGCAGGACCGCCTGGTCGCACTTGCACACTGACAGCCCAGGATCATGCGGAAACACATAGTCTTCTGGCAATCCGGCGATGAAGAAGTGATCTGCGATATAGGCCATGATGGCATAGGGTCTGGACGGATCGTTGACGATTCTCTATTCTTGTCGCTTTGTTTGGCCGTTGCGTCGATCGACGCTGACCCGTTGCCCCTGACCACTGAACTTCAAGGAGAAGGCCCAGAAGGTCAAGGAAGCCTTGGAAACTGTACAAGCAACGAAGATATGGTGTTGAGGACTACTGATGCCTGCCGAGGTCAATGTTGAGTCAGCAACGATCTATTTGCCACGTCCGCTTGGACCGTGTTGTCAAAGCCCGTGCATGGATCAGCACTTAAAGTCAAACGATCATAATTATGTTTAGCATAAAACGGCCTACAGCAATCCAGAGACTACTCTATCGCTTGACAATTGTCACAATATCCTCGTCCTCAAGTTGATGCGTTGCGCCCACCTTTTGAGGCGAGTGTCGCACACTTGTACCCCAGACGTAAAAGTGCCGAGATTGCTTAAAGATACTCCGGTGAATGGCATTGCAGAAATCTTCCATACCACAAGCTGTGCGTTTAAGCACGACAGGGTCGGAATAGTCTGGCTGCTTGCCCTTGGGTTTTGTGTAGATGCGCACGAGATCGAGATACTTCCACATCGTGTCCAACAATTCGTCGTAGTTCCAACCTTCTTTGGCACTGATGGGCACGCAGTGCTCAATGCGATAGATGAGGTCGAGCTCTTCAATTGAGATTTGGTCAATCTTGTTGAGCACATAGATACATGGCATGTAGATGCGGTTGCCCTCAATCACATCAATCAGCTCGTCGACGGTGGCATCGCACCGGAAGGCGATATCGGCCGAGTTGATGCGATATTCGCTGCAGACCGCCTTGATTTCGTCTTGATCAATGTTGGTCAATGGCACGGTGTGGGAAATGTTGAGACCGCCGCGTTCTTTGCGTTTAAAGGTAATGTTGGGCGGCTGCTTGTTGAGCCGGATGCCGAACCCTTCGAGTTCTTCCTCAATGATCTTTTTGTCTGTCAACGGCTTGAGCACGTCGAGCACAAGGAAAATGAGCTGACAACTCCGCGCTGCGGCAATCACCTGCTTTCCGCGTCCCTTGCCGTCTTTGGCGCCCTCAATGATGCCTGCGCGTTAGTCAACGCCAGGATTGCAGGCGATCGCTTACCCGGCAAATCAATGATTTGAATCTTGGCACCGTTGTGGTGCAACACACCCGGCACAGCTGTCAGCGTCGTAAATTCATAGTCGGCCGCTTCTGAAAAGGTGCCGGTCAATTTGGACATGAGTGATGACTTGCCGACACTGGGAAATCCAATGAAACCAACACTCGCGACACCCGTTCGAGCAACATCGAAGCCAGCACCGGGACCTGAGCCGCCCGCGGAAGATGGGTTGATGAGCTCACGCTTGAGTTTGGCAATCTTGGCTTTGAGAAGACCCAAATGCTTGGCCGTCGCCTTGTTCTTTTGCGTCTTGGCCATCTCATTTTCGATATCCTTGATCTTGTCTCTGTGATAGGTCAGCTGGGCGTTCTCCAGTGGACAAGGTGTTGGAGGCGTACGCTGTTGTACTCATCTTGAAGGTTGTGCGCGCTCAAGTGCGACGGAGACTTTCTCGAATGTGTATTGAATGGTCGTCGCCTGTAGCAAGGGGCTTGTGTCGGCTAGCAATGTCCAGGCCGCTTGCTTTAACTGATGCGCGATGAATGTCCTCGTCGGCCGATGAATTTGTTGTAGCCGCGTGCAAAGTCACACTCTTCAGATGGCAGCGGCGATGTCTGCGAGAGACATCAGCTCGGCTTGCTCAAGTCTAAGCGTGGAAGCTACGTATACCAATCTTGCTACTTTGAGAGCTTCCTAAGCATGCACAGCACAGAGAGAACATAAATATCTCTTCAAGTGAGCACAGTTGGTATGAAAGTGGCTACCCAGGTGCCGACACTTCGTTTCGCAGAGGTTGTCATGCATGATACAGCACTCACAGTCAGTGACGTCTGATGTATGGAGTCACTGACAGTGCTACAAAGGCAGCGTTGGACAACAATAGCGGAGGCCCGAGTAGCTTGGTACAGGCTCACAGTGACTTCAAAGTACCATGCATATGGTTGTGGTCACCCCGTGAGACAAATCGATTCGACAGGCATCAGCATCAGCATCACATGCATATGGACACCAAGCGCAACAGGCGCTGGTTTGTTACAGACAAGTGCACAACGCTCATGCTCCCTAGCTAGCATAACCATGCCAAGCCAGCTTCTCTCATTATTCGGGCCGCTGCCGTCACGCAAGCTCGAGGCCTTTGTGCTCGCCCTTCAAGCGCTCTCTGGAACCTCTGTCCAGCGTTTCAAGACCTACACGCAAGTGCTCAAGGATGACCAGACGCCAAGACCCAGTGACTGGCTCCGTTTGAGCGCAGATGTACCTCTAGAGGCAGAAGATACTTCTTGGGCGACTGATGCCGCCTTGTAGGTGTCACGAGCCGATAAGCTTGATTGCTGACTTGTCAGCTCAATAGATATGGTCGATGCGCCTGAAATGGTCAAGCGACCCGAGACTGTACGGACGATGCATCACTGTCCAGTTCACGAAGGGGATGCCCAGTCATTTCTTGCACAGTTAGGCTTCAAGCCGCACTACAGTTACATGGAACAAGGCTATCGCATGCAGCTCGGCCGCCTGACAATCTCAATCCAACAAGTATGGCGGCCGCTCGAGCCTCTCAATCCGGTAAATGCCACCATGATTGGCGATCCCCAAGTCTGGCTTGTGCAGTGTGACTATCGCGTAGAGAAGGCCGGCGATGTGGCGTCGATGGATCGCGGCGAGGCTGAGCTCGTCAAATTCCAGCGGGAGGTGTCTGGTCATGTCGTGCTGCAGGCCGTGACTGAGCAGTTGCGATAGCGGAATTGTGCTACAAAAAAGTCTACAATCAGGCTTATCACGGTATCACATCGGCGATCCCATGTTTATTGCACCGCGATTCGCGAGTCTGTAGCTATAGCCCGCCAGTATCCCCAGAGTTCTGACTGCTGCAATTGCAAAATCAATGCAGATGAAAGCGTGATGCCGACAAAGGAAGGTCGCCTGACCCGCGGCCCCACTCGCCGATCGGTAAACCCGAACGTGGGATTAATTCTGCAGGCAAGTCACAAGCTGTCATGGCGCAACTCAATCGCAGTACCTCCCATCTAGTATCTACCCGCTCTTTGCTCTACAGAAGGGTCTTGTGCTCACCTGCTTGTCCTGGACGCTTGGCTTATAGTCTCTATCATTGGTCGCCGTTGAATAGTATTATCTGCCCCGCTCCCTCACTCACGGCATCTTATCGCTATCTAAAGAAGCTAGCTACTGCTTAAAGCCTTTGTGTTATCCTCGCACATGTCACATCCAGACATCATGGAGAACAGTGGTATCGCCAGTGCACGGCATTCGGTCGGCGGTCTCGGCGACAATAGCAAGACAGAGTATGCTATTGGCAACGATGAAAAGGCAGACTCGCTTAAACAAGGCGAGGTGCGCGAGTCTGGAACGCAACGCGGACTCAAGTCGCGACATATGCAACTGCTGGCTCTTGGCGGAACCATTGGTATGCTTCCTCTTTTTCGTGCAGGATGCTAATAACAGGTACCGGACTCTACATTGGCTCTGGTCGTGTGCTTGCCTTGGCTGGACCGGCCGGTGCATTGCTCTCGTACATTGTCATTTCTCTCGTCGTCTTCGCTGTCATTCAGTGCATGGGAGAGTAAGACCTCGATTGCTCAAATGTTTCTAACGCAAAGGATGACAACTTGGCTGCCAGTCCCTGGCTCCTTGCCCAATTACACGCGCCGCTATGTGGACCCGAGTTTGGCTTTCGCCTCGAGCTGGAATTACTTTTACTCCTTCAGCATGCTCGTCTGCGCAGAAATCAGCGCTTGTACTTTAATCATTGGCTATTGGCTCACTCCAGAGCAAGTCAACGTAAGTTTTGTCCAACCTTGCACAAAACTGACAGCAGAGCGGCGTCTGGATTGCAGTCATCCTGGTCTCAGTCATTATGCTCAACTGCCTGGCTGTCAAATTCTTTGGCGAGGCAGAGTTCTGGTTTGCTTCTCTCAAAATCTTGCTCATCCTGATTTTACTCATCACGTCCTTCGTTATCGGTTTGGGAGGTGGCCCCGAAGGTGAACGTCTCGGCTTCCGCTACTGGAAAGATCCTGGTGCCTTCAATGCGTATATAGCGACAGGGAACTGGGGAAATTTCTTGGCCTTTTTCGCATCCCTCGTCAGGTGAGTCCGATGCAACAAAATTACCTTGCTAATCGAAAGCGCGGGCTTTAGTTTTATCTTCTGTGATGCGCTGCTCTGTATCGCAGCTGGAGAATGCGAGAGTCCCCGCCGAAACGTTCCAAAGACGACACGAAGATTTTTTGTGCGTTTGATCGTCTTTTACATTTGCAGTATTCTTGCGATCGGCTGCATTGTTATGAGCACAGAACCGCGTCTCCTAGCTGGTACCGGCAACGCTGCATCCTCGCCATTTGTGATTGGCATCGAGAATGCCGGCATACGTGGATTACCTCATTTCGTCAATGCGCTGATTCTCACTTCTGCGTGGAGTGCAGGCAACGCCTTTGCTTACGCCAGTTCGCGCACGCTACACTCGATGGCCTGCGAAGGCAACGCACCAGCATTCTTGAAGAAGTGCAACAAGCAGGGTGTGCCCACCTACTGTGTCGCCGTTGTTTTCGCCATTGGTTTGCTCACTTTTATGACGGTATCTGAAGGCGGTGCGACGGTCTTCAAGTATGTGTTCCATTCTTTCTTGAACCTACTAACAACAGCTATTTTGTCAATCTCAGTACCATTGGAGGCTTCGTGGCTTGGATTCTGTTGTTCATCACGTATCTGCGCTTCCGTGCCGCTCGACACGCTCAAGGCATTTCCGACGATGACTTGCCTTACAAGTCGCCCTTCCAGCCATTTCTCGCGTGGGCTGGCTTGGTCACGATTTCAATCATCACCTTGCTCAACGGGTTCGCCAACTTTACAACCGGCAACTTCACCATCTCGAGCTTCCTGACGGCATACTTTGGTATTCCGTTTGTGCTAGTCTTGTATCTTGGACACAAGATTTACAGCCACTTCAACGGACTGCCTACTCGCTTCTACATTCCGGCAGGCGAGATTGACATTTTCACGGGCAAGGCGGGTATCGACTATGATGAGCAGAACGAGGAGATCCGCTTGCCACGCAACACGCTGGAGAGGATCTGGTTTTGGATTGCTTAGATTGTTGGTCATGTCGCCACATGGCTCTTTTGCTCAGATCAAGACGTATGCGATCTGTAATACTGTTGCTCATATCAAAACGTATGGATGTGTAATACTGTTAGAAGTGATGTCTATCGTGTAAGAACAGGCGTAGTAGTTGGGTACCTATAGCTATAGCTACCTACCTAGCTAGCTCCTTGCCTTCTCGCACCTTCTTCATGCTTCCTTTTCAGATGGCTCTCTTTTTGCCTCTTTCAAGTCACGTGCGAATCCAGTCTCCCACCACAAAACACAATCAACCTTCCTAGGCCTTGAGACCGATCAAGCACCAACCTGGGAAGACATCGATCGAATTCCCACCTCTATCAAGAGAGAAGCTCACACACCTGTCCCCGCGATGGAGTCGCCCATCCACTTCAACCTCTTTGCGACCCCCTCAAGCCAGAAACAAGCCGCCGGCAACATGCACTGCGCCAAGCGCGGTCTGACAGCCACCTCACCCACCCTTCGCAGTACGCCGCTTCTCTTTCTTCCAGTCCAAGTTCAGCTTGCTAACAGACTCTTTTATAGGCAAGCGCAAGCGCAGTTCTGATGATATGGATACAGACAGTACCACGCCGTCTCTTCCCTACAGCTTACCTGCCCACGCGTCATCACCTGGCAGCAAACGCACACGGACGCTGCCTGTCGGTCGTCCATTGCCTCTGCCGCGTCTTCTCGACACACTCGACCGCGATGGCATGCGTCAGTTGTTGACGCATCTTTGTGAGCGTCATCCGGGTCTCACGCAAGAAGTGACGCGTCACCTGGCTCGACCGGGCGTGCATGCGGCATTACAAACATTGTCGATTCTAGAACGTCAGGTGCAGCTTGCGTTTCCCTTTGGTGGCGATGTCAAGGGTGAGTATGCGTACAACCGCGTCTTACCAAGTATCACGGCTTTACTGGAAGCGTTGGCCGATTACGTGCCGAGTTTCTTGCCACCTTGTGAACCACAGGCACTCGACACGCTTGCGTTTTTGGATGGCGCTACAGGCATCATCGCGCGGTTGCCAGAATGGCACAATGGGAACCATATGCTTGCCAAACAACAGGCGTTTGAAGAAATTGGCGGTGCTTGGCGTGTTGCGTTTGCGGAAGCGGGCAAGCGCGGTGGAGGTATTGCAGCACTTGGTTACTTGCAGAAGCTCAGGGAGTGGGATACCGTCTCGGGCGGACGCTTGACTGAGTCGGTCGAAGTGGCGATGCAGTCGCTTGCGTGGACGGTCGGCCTCTTTTCAAATTGATCGGACGGAGGAGCGTCTCTACAAGCACAGACTCATGACTGGCGACGACTCGATGCCTTCCATTGGCATCATCAAGTATCCATGACCGCATGGATCATTACAGCGCTTTGCAAGCAACACTTGTTTTCTCTTTACCCTTTCAGTCTTTTTGCTCTTGCTTCTCGTCTAGCACTTGGATACCTTTGTAGCGTTCATGCTTGCATCACTCATCATGGCTGTCCTCGCAACAGATCAGGATGTCCCACCGCTCGCCTTTTCAGCCGCTCTCCTGGCATCCGCATCCGCCTGCTTCTTGCGCATAATCTAGATGGTCAACATCAATACCAATGGCCTTCAGCAACAAGCACATACCTCTGCATTGCTCTCCTTCTCGCGCGCCAGGTTGGTACCGCTCTTTTTGGCGCCTTTGGCCATCTCTTGCAGCTTCTTTTGATTTTTTTCTCTCGCTTTTTCGCGCTGGTTGCCGCCTGGCTATCAGTCTCTCCCTTTCATCTCTATAGACCCTTACGTGTCATGCTGATTGACTTGTTCTCTGCTTGACCACTTGACTAGGGTGTTGATGCATTTCATCTTTTTTGATCGCATCGCAACCACCCTCGACTCAGCTCATCCGACATCCGCACACAACAACAATCTAGCATTGGCATCTGGCAAAGGTCGATGCTGCCCTCTTTTTGCAGAGCGCCTATCGTGCCTACCTACCGCGCACTCCGTTATGCGAGTACACAGGCGCGTACGCAGCATCAGGCCCTCTTCAATGCCTCAAAACCCGCTCGGCGCACACGCCACGTCTTGATGCTCGCAGCCGGTGGTATCGGTCTCGTTGGTCTTTCATCACGCTCAGACGATGACAATGAAGATGCTGCCGTACGTTTTACTCAGACATCCGTGGAAGACTATTTCAAATCAAATGACAAGTTTGACTTTACGGCACTCAGTTCGTATACCGATCCACTTCGGCATAGCGCTATTGCTACAAGCCGCAGTTCGCGCGTTGTGACCTGTGCGCTGCTCTGCTTCAATGACTATCGCGTCACTTTGGCACAAAATGACAAACAAGCAGATGAGGTGGAAAAAGCAAGAAACATGTCACGATGCCATAAGCAGTGTGCCGAGCGTGTCTTGCAGGTAATGGAAAAGTTGGGTGGCATCTACATCAAACTCGGTCAGCATGTATCGGCTATGAGCTATCTCTTGCCGGAAGAGTGGACGAGTACGATGACGGTCTTGCAAGATGCGTGTCCGCCGTCGTCAATTGCGTCATTGAGGGAAATGTTCTTGCTTGACACGGGCAAGGATCTCGATGATGTCTTTTCGTCGTTTGACCCGGAACCTCTCGGTGTCGCCAGTCTTGCTCAAGTGCATCGTGCCGTTTTGCGCGCCTCGGGACGCGAAGTCGCCATCAAGTTTCAACACCCCAGTCTGCGCGAGTTTTGTAAAGTCGACTTGGACACGACACGGTTTTGTTTTCAGCTCATCAAGCGCATCTTTCCCGAGTTTTCTCTCACTTGGCTGTCAGATGAAATGGATGTCTCCCTGCCGCAAGAACTCAATTTCACCATTGAAGGCGAGAATGCAGTCCTGACACGGCGACACTTTCAAGCGATCCGCGGGTCTTCACTTTATGTACCTGAAGTCATCTGGTGTGAGCCGAGAATCCTCGTTCTCGAATACATCAAAGGCCGTCGCGTCGACGACCTCGCCTATCTCGCCGCCAACAAGATTGACCGCAACGAAGTCTCAGCCGAACTCGCCCGTGCCTTTAACGAAATGATTTTCTTTGCGCCAGCATTGCATTGTGACCCGCATGGCGGGAATGTCTTTATTCGCCCGCGACCAGCACAGGGAAGCCATTCACGGCATAATTTCGAGATTGTCCTGCTCGATCATGGACTCTATCGGGAAATTCCACTCGCTCTGCGTCGCGATTATGCCCGGCTTTGGCTCGCTATTATTCGCGGCGACGAGGATGGCATGCGCGCGTATTGCTATAAAGTCGCCGGCGTCCGCGATGATCAGTTTCCGTTGTTTGCAAGCGCCATTACAGGACGCGACTATACTGCCCTGCAACGCGGCATCAGTCAGGTGCCGCGCTCAGATGATGAACTCAAACGCATCAATTCAGCTGTCGGACAGGGACTCTTGCAACAACTCGTCGACATGCTTGCGAACGTCCCGAGAATCTTGCTTCTTTTGCTCAAAACAAATGACCTGACACGCGCACTCGATGAGTCATTGCAGACGACGACAGGGCCTGAACGACCTTTCATCATCTTGGCGAAATACTGCACCCGTGTCGTCTACGAGGAAGACCTCGAGATTGCACGGCAGCAAGGTGGCAGCGCCTTGTCACCGAGGAGTCTCTGGGGTCAACTCAAGGCGGTGTTTCGATATTATCCCATGCTGCTCTACCTTCACTTTGGCGAGCTGTATAGTATGTACAAGGCGAGAAGTACGCGTCAAGAGGATGTCCTTGCCCCTGCTGTTATTGCCGCTGCAGCCTAGACAGTCTTCCCATATCATCTAGTCATGTATAGCATTTGCCCTGGCCATCTCTTCGTGTACACTTGTAGCTCGCTAATCATGCTCCATGCGCGACAACGACAACACCTCATCAATCAGCCAGCACAAACCGCAATTCAAACAAACAGCCCATGTCGCATTCCTAGAGTCATGGCAGGCAAGAGTAGACCAACCCTCGTTTCTATTCGTAGCCAGCTAATCGTTCAACAGAAGGCAAGAAGAAGGCTGCTGCGGCGGCCAAGAAATCAGGCGCGACGACACCAGTTGAAGAAGCCTCGCGTGCGCCGTCTGACGCGGGTGACGAGGCTGCTGAGCCAGTCATGCAGGGAGACGAGACAGCGACGCCCATTGACGCGATTCAAGAAGTGTCGGGTCAGCAAGATGCAACAGACGATGCTGCCGCAGCTGTGGAATCAGCGACGGCGCTCGTCGAGCAAGTCTTGGCGCCGGTTGACGAGGCTATCAACCAAGAAAAGCAACCTACGCCAGTTGAATCTGCGCCGAGCGATGCGTCTATACGCGATACTGAAAAACCTCAAGAGCAGTTAATGCATGCAACAGACACAAACGGTACTGCCGTCCATACACCATCACCCGATGCAGCACTCCGCGAAGCGCTCGATGCGCAAACAAGCCGAGCCGATAGGCTACAGCAAGAAAAGACGGCCGCTGAAGCACAGTATCGCAATCTCCTCTCCAAAGTCACACAGATGAAGGCGGCCCTCGGCGCGCGTATCAAGGAAGATGCCGAAGAACTGGCGCAAAACAAGGTACAGATCGAAGAACTCGCTCAGCAAAATGTTGCTTTGACAGAGACGGTGGCGCAACTACAAGAACAGGCCGAGTCGTCGGCATCGAGCAGTGCCGAGCATGACACGGCGCTGGCCAAACTTCGTGAAGCGGTTGACACGGAACGCCGGCGACGCGAGCAGGCCGAGACGGCACTGTCGGATGCGCACAAGGCCTATGAGGCTGCCAAGGAGCGTCAGTCCATGCAAATTTCCGACTGGGAGACGATTGCACTTGAAGAGCGTGCGGCTCGGGATCATCTTCGCGAACGCATCAGTGAGCTAGAAGAGCAGGTGGCGATGAGCAACCAAGGCTATGAGTCGCTGCGTAATGTGGCGGAGCAAGATGCTGCCGCTATTCAGGCATACAAAAAGACGATTCATGAGATGCAGACGGATCACAAAGATGCGTTGCGCGAGGCGGTTGAAGCAATGCAAGCAACAATCGATGGCCTTGTTGACGAGAAGCAAACGCTCGTCACCTTGACGAATCAATTGCAAGCGCAGACCGGCACGCTACAAGATGAGATTGCCAAACTCAGGCCGCACGAGAATGAAGTCAAGGAGAAGACGCTGTTGATTGGCAAGCTGCGACACGAAGCCGTTATCCTCAATGAGCACTTGACTAAAGCACTGCGATTGCTCAAACGCGGCTCAAGCAATGATGCCGTCGATCGCCAACTCTTGTCGAATCTACTCATCTCTTTTCTCAATATCCCGCGTCAAGATTCAAAACGCTTCGAGGTGCTCAAATTGCTTGCGAGCGTTCTGTCTTGGTCAGATGAGCAGAAAGAAGCAGCAGGACTCCTACGTCCAGGTTCGACCACGGGTAACGCCAATATGGTCACCTCTCCCTCATCTGCACGTACACCCGTCATGTCTCCCTCAGCGGCCTTTCCAGGTGGCACACGACCAGGCTTCTTCAGCAGCTCGCGGCGGAGTAGCAGTACCACGGCCCAGCTTCAGGCGGCCGACTTTATTGGCCGTGACAATGCAAGCATGTCGGAACTCTGGATCAACTTTTTGGAACGCTCCAGTGAGGTGGAACCAGCGGCAACAGCGGCGTCCTCGAGGGCGACATCGCCCGGTGCGGCGCGCGTACGAGCCGACTCACCATCGCCAGCGCAAGCTTCTACCGCTGCGAGTTTGCCCTCATAATTTAGAATAGATGTCTAGGCTATGAAGCTAACGCTTTTCAAATTGAATGTTGTGAATCGCGGGATTGAAGAGACTGCCTGATTGTTTTTTGGGAGCAGGCTTGACAGCGGGCGTCTTGTTTGCGCCAGAGCTCATCAGCTTGATGCCATCTTCTGGCTTCCATACACCCGTCATGAGCACATCGCGTGCTGGCTCCGTCTTGGTTGCCTCGGATTCCTCCTGAAGTCGCATCTCTTCAAGGGCACCCACCACAGACGCGTCTGCCTCGGCCATAGCTTGACGTCGCACCGCCAGTCGGCCTCGAATCTCGTCCGACAACCGATTGAGTGCACCGTGTAGGTCATGGTAAAACTTGGCACCTTCGCTCAGATTCTTGCGAATCTCATCAAACTTGCTGGCAGCTTGACTCAGCTGCTGCAAAGCCGCTTGTCGCAATTCGGTCCCTCCAGCACTTGTGCTTTTATGAGAGGCAAAGGCAGTGTAAGCCTTGTCAATCTCCTTTTCGAACGCTTTTTGTGCTTCCGCTTCGTCCTGCAAAGGAAGCAACAACGCCTCGTACCGTTGCAAGAGTTCTGCCATGAGCGGCTCAAACGCGCCAGCATCGACATTTGACGTATCCGGTGCCCGTTCCGCTTCCTGCAAGAGCCGCTCTTTCGGCTCATCGGCAGCTGCAAATTGGCGAACCTGCTTGACTTGTTCTTCGCGGCGCGACTGCATCCGATCCCATCGCGCCAACAGTTGTCGCACTTGATGCGCGCAGCGTTCTGCAGCAGGCGGCAGCGCCACCTGCTGTGCATTCGGCACTGACGCCGAGAGCGCTTCAGTCGGACCGCTCAACAAGGTCAATGCCGGCGTCCAGTCTTGCACTTTCTGTGCCACGAGTTGATCGGCCTGCTGTGCCTGCGTCAAAAAATCTCGATACTGATTCAGTTGCTTGCGATAGTCGCCGAGCGCCTCGGCAGAGGGTAGCAACGTGTAGTTGCGCGTGCCAAGCTGTGCGCGCAAGGTGGCATCTTCTTCTTCTTCCTCATCCATGAGTTCTGTGACCTGCTCAAGGAGCCCTACATTCGCTTGAACAAGACTGACGCCTTCAGCAAGCAGCAACTTCAGATGATCCAAGCCGCCTTTTGATTTGACGTCCTCGGCAGAACGCAAGACCGACGACGGCAGACCAAGTGGCTGCTCAATGGCAGTCAGAACACCTGGTAATTGGCGTTCTTGCAAAAACGCCATCATGTCGACAGTCAGCTGTGCCATTGGCTTGATGGCACGCGTCTGCACAAGTTGATCTTTGCGCTGATTATAAATGGCCAAAACATTGCTCACGACGCTCGAGACGAGAGCTTGAAACAAACCACCAGAAGTGTCATCTAGCGACGCCTTGAGTGCATCGCTGAGGACTGGCTTGACCATACTCGTCGGTACAATGGCAGCAAGTTGTGATGTAGGTGGCACAGGCAGCATGTAAATAATATCATTGTCGCGTTCTGCGCGCGCAAGCGAGACATTGACGCGGTCCACAAGGCTCTTGAAGTCGCTCGTGATGGGTGCGGCAACATAGTCGGCATGGCTAGCTGCTTGAGTGCAGAGCTCACGCGCAAGGCGTAATCGTGCCACCTCTTCGCCATAGAGTTGCTGCGCTATGGCATGACTGCTCATGCGGAATTGCGCCGCTGCTGCAAAGTGGGCGCGTTTGAGACTCAGATGATGAATCAACTTGCTGTCAAGCGCTTGTGATGATCGATGGAATTCTAATGCCGCGCCATAGTGGTCCGAGACTTGCTGGCTGAGTTGTGCAATGAGCTTGTCCTTCATCCTGTCCATGACTGCACGTTGCCAAATGCACTCCTGAGCTTCCGCCAGTGTCAACTGTTGCAAGGCTTGCGCGACGTCTCCTGATAGGTCGTGCGGCATTATCACTTCCGTCGAGGCGGCTTCAATGTCCTTGGCCAGCAACGCAAACAGTCCAGCTGACTGCTGCAAGGCGGCATGCGATTGCTTGAGTCCGTCAAGCGTCCGACGATCTTCCGCTAGTCCCATACTGGAGTGCACTGCCGCCAAGTTGTATAGAACATTGCAGCGCTCAAAGGCCAAGGACGGTCGCGTCGTACTGCCGTGTGTCGCATCGGTCCAAATTGCCTCCCAAAGATCGTCATGAAACTTGCGCGCAACAGTCTTGAGATGCCGATAGTAGAGCGCAAGACGGGCCGCATGAGTCGCTTCCAAAGTCGTCGACTGCGTCGCTTCAGTGCGCGCCAAAGCAAGCCGTGCCATGTCACTGCGAAAGAGCTCGGGACTTTGCAGAAAGCGCTCTTGGATCTGTGCTTTGACGCAATGTTCGACGTCAACCGGAGCGGTTGTCCTTACGTCTATTGGCCACAGATTGGAGATCATCTTGGCTCGCTGATCTTACAAGAGCCTTAAGGATCGTCTGGTTGCTGTTGCTGTGCTACCGCTGGATGACGCGCGAATTGAGTAAACAATCTTAGGTTTCATTTGACTCGCACGAGGCGTTGTTTTTCGTTGCGAGACTAGCAGACTTTCACAAGCGAAATCTTTATGGCTCAGGCAAGAGTAGTTCCAATCAATGTACTCTACATTCAGAGCTCAGTCTGCTACAGATAGAGCTCTATACACATGTTGTGGATCCACTAAAGGCGTCAAGGCCGTGTGAGATCAAAAGGGCACCACATTCCAGTTTCATGCACAAATGAATTGGGCAGCATATGGTCAAAATCTTCATCTGGCTTGGTATCACAACGAAGCCTCATGGGTTCGTCAATATGCTCATTCAGCAATAGTCGGAGGTCCAATACTCGTCGATCTTTTGTAGCATTTTGATGAGATCGTTCTATTGCTGCAGCTGTCGAGCATGATCGTGAGATCAAGACTCATATGCATATCAAAGCGATTGAGGCAAAGTGCCGAAAATCTACTTTTGAAATCTCGACTTCCTTTATTTGGTGTTCAATGCCAGTCAATAGCTACAACAAGTTTTATAATCTAAGAAGCTACGGGATCTGGACGAAAGGCGGTTACTTACGTGTACGCCAACTGGCAGTACTGGACTCCTGTAGCCATCGTTTGGGCGATGTCGTGACCCGACCCGTCTGGCAATTGAGCTTGGCATTGAAGTTTATGTTGTGATATGGAGCTCCTGCAATCTCACCAAAGTGCTGAAGTACCTTTGGTGAGGTGAGGTGAGATAGCCGTTTGGAACCCGGTCTGATAGCATGACAGAGGGCTATGTCCTTATTCCTACAAGTAGTTCTTGCAACTCAATTGTAACGTCGCACCTGAACAATGTTTGTTTGCGAGCGGCACGAACCGGCCAGGCCCGTTTTCGACGCATCCACGAACAGATCCTGTAATAAAAAAATCATACGGTCCATTGTAGATTTGATTCGGATCCTTTGCAAGCTCCATGGAAAACATCCGTTTGGTCTTGTCCCAGCTAATGTCTCTCTGGCGTTTTGTGCAGTCAAAGTTGTCAATCCCTGAGAGCTCAGGCCCTGAGTGGTCATCAGTTGAGTCGCTTAGAACCTCATTTGCTGTCACACAATAAGCCTTTTGGAGGTCGGAATACGCTAGTCGTCAGCAAAGTGCACACTCAAATCGGTGCTTATGATACTTTTATGTGGTTGCACGGTGACATCCTTCAACCAGAGCACACAAAATTGTGGTTGCTCTGCAGCTGCACTGGTAGTGCACAGCTTCAGGAGTAAGACAATTGCTGCAGCTGCTTTTCCGGAGAGCCCCTGCATTGTCATAGAGTTGACAGTCACTGTGAAGATGGAGGAAGAATTTCGAATCAGTGGCTATACTATTGATACAAAAGGTTTTGGGAGAAACATGACATCTTATACATGTACTTGTGCGAAGAAAAATGGAATTTGGTTTGCCGGGATCAATTGCGCAAATGTTTTGCTCCGAGAAATTACAGCAAATGTTTGTGGGTCAATTACAATTTACAAGCCAGCAATCTGTCATCTCGCAGGGAATGCACCAAGCAAATTAGATTCGGGAGTAGGCTTCGCAGTCACAAATCTATACTGAAGACTTGGCTTTACAGAAGTGCGAAGAAACATCGGTGGAGACATTAGCCACTTTGTGACAGCTGGGTTTTCCTACAGTGGAGCAATCTAGTCGCGCGCGAAAGACCTCTTGCTGTGATACTTCAGCTGCACTTGTCGGACCGGCTGCCAGTCATAGTAAATCAAGGGGGCTCATGTGCATTCCAATGGCGAGAAAATTGTGATATGAAGCTCCCGGGCCCTGGTCTCGACAAAGTGCAAAAGTACCGTTTGTGAGGCGAGATCATTGTTTGCAAAGTTTGCAACCCGATCGATGGCATGAGAGTCTTCCCGCGGCACTTTTGGAGGATTCAAGCGTGGTCCAGGCTTTTAAGCGGTTTCACCCCGACTTTCTCTGTTGGGTTCACAAGTGGCTGATTGCTTATGTCGGATCTCCTACGACGCGCTCAGCATTAGATAGATAGCTTGTTGCTGCTGTGGTTTGAAGCCCCTCCGCCTCGCCGGAATGTGGAAGCACCTTTGGTGAAGTTGGTCATCCAATAGCAACCCAGCGGATAGTATGATCGATACGTATCGAGATAATTCAGGACACTTTCATGCTGAGTGTTTTTTTCAAAAGGCAACACAGTTAGTTGTTGTTGTCAGCAGATAAGGAACAAAATCAAAATTGCATTTGCGTTTTGAGAATTCGAAAAGACTATTTAGCGGTGTGATCGCCTGCAAAGAAGAAGGGTGCCGATTCTTTCTGTAATACAGATTTAGTCGCAGATGAAGAAAGATTGAAGATCATGTTAAACGTCGAAGTTAATCGCACGGCTACGCGGTCATTCGCTCACGAACAAACAACCATATTGCTTTAAGGTCTCGGAATTCTGTTGAGGATTCAGGACTCGCATCTGGAAGACGTCACATAAAGTTGTGCGAACGCTTCCGACCTTTGCGTGCTGCTGGAGATAAATTTTCCAAACCCGACTCGGAGAAGACTGGCCTTCTTCATATTCATTCAATATCACCTGCGTATCAGCTGTAGCTCACTACTGCTCGAGTAAAAGTTGAGGAGGATCCGCAGATCACACATGAAGTGACAAACACTTCATGTGTCTGTCAGACGGAGGCAAAACCTACCAAGAAATACTTGCTCGCATCCGCACTGCACCCACTTGCAGCTGATTTAGGTCTAAACCGAAGTTTCAACATCCCCTCAATATCTTTTTTCTTGAGTTCAGCAAACTGGAATTGTTGCATATCCACACTGGCACTGTTGCCTTGCTCATAGCACTTGATGTTATTGCGAGTTTCTTGAGGTGCTACGGAACCAAGGCTCTGGGCTGTTTCCGATGCTCCAATGAAACTAAGCATCTCGAACAAGATGCCAATAAATGAACACCAGCCTACTGCTGGCATCAAGAAGAGCATAACTCCAGATCTGAATTTTGGACAGGAGCAAAACCAAGAGGCTTTTTATACTTTCTGATTGAGCCTAATGAGAGATTCAGTAGGTAGATATTAGATGCACATCTCTAGCAAGCCCATGAATGATTTCAAAACTACAGATGAGTCGAGATAAGAGATTGCTTTGAAATCATTTTCTCACTGGATCGGCAGGCAAACATTTGGCTTGTGTTTCTGCGTGCGAAGCTACACGTGACGCACCACAAACATTACACAGCCACAGCAATTAAAAAAGTTCGCAACATATCAATGCATATGGTGGCAATCTACTTCGAGGTCACGCTTGAAGCATGGAGATCTCAACATTCATTGTGGTCGCGTGCATTGCCAATAAGTTGTCTGGGGTCAAACCTGGAAATGGGATAGTTTCGGCTGCAGTTGAATACGTAGAGCTCTGTCAAGTGTATTTACCCGCTGTGAAAGCACGTTGTCTTTTCTGAGAAGGACCATACTGATCAGATCCTTCGTTCAAACCTGAATTCACTGAAGCTGTAGCGATAGGCAAATATTTGTGTCTTCGTCTTTTGGAAGAAAGCTTTAGCCCAATCCGAAGATGAGCATTGAACACTTCGAATTCCTATCTCTGCTGATAAGTGAGATTAGAGATTTGTCTAAGGACTTGCTTTTGCAATTATGCAAATGAGCCAGGCTGCTACGTCTTCAATGCAGACAAAATTTGTTGCTATAGCCCGTGATCTCTGTCACTGACCATGATTCTGATGGGTAGAAGTCTGAGATATGGAAATGGTGAATCACCTGCAGCTGGGAACGCACGCGAGTGCGAGATATGGTTGAATTCAACAAACAGAAAAACCTAAGGTAACATCTCGGGCTATTCCGGTACTATGGCAGATCTGATGAGTAGACGCGAACAGCGGACATCCTTTTTCATCTAGTGACAGACATATTATGCCCGGGTCTGTGTACGGCTATCCCAGCTCACCAAAGGCACTTCCGCACTTTGATGAGGCCAAGGAGCTTCATGACCAGCAAAACACACGCTGATTCCCAATCTTTTCAATCCTACTAGAATGCACACAATGTCCGTGCACTGACAGCGAAACATCCATGACAAGCGATTTATTACACTGACCGAGCGCCAACCGGGTTCAGCACTTGGCACTCTTTTGCGTCGCATTGAACGGATTGTTCTGTTGTTAGCGCGTATGGGCAAGCCTGAATCCCAGATCAATATTTATATAGAAGTTCGTTGAAGACTGTTGAAAGGCGCGAACGATGCACTCACAACTCTCGATTTCAAGATCGAACGATTGAGATTTCATGTAGTATCGGAGCTTAGCAACGTACACAGTCAGAAACACAGACTTTATTTCTGCCTACGAGGTGAATCACACTTCCTCATTTGTTGTAACCGCACTCTAAACGTGACCTTGCGGCTGAACAATATTGGTTTGCGAGCGGCACGAACCGGCCAGGCCCGTTTTCCACGCATTCGCGAACGGGTCCTGTTATGAACACATCATTTTGTCCATGGTATTCTTTAGTCTGATCTTTCGTAAAACCCATTGAAAACACTTTAAGCATTGGGTCCCATACGATGTTACTCAGGTCTTTTTTGCAATCAAAAGCAACCTCGTGACCAAACTCGCGAAGAATTTCATTTACCGTCATACAATAAGCCGTTTGGAAGTCAGAATACTGTAGCAGTTAGCCATAGGCGCACTCAAGTCAATGCTCATATGATACACTTTTGTATGGCTGCACGGTGACTCCCTTCAACCAAAGCCGACATGACTGAATCTGCTCTGCTCTAACAGTGCACAGCTTTAGGAGTAAGACAGCCACAACAGACAGTTTCCCGTGAAACACCTGCATAGCAACAGAGCTGTTCGGCTACTGCTCAGATGGAGGAAGAATTTCGACCAAGTGGCTTTGCTTGTACTATTGAGATAAACAATCGCAGACGAAACTTGACACCTTATCTTATAGAGAAAGCGGAATTGACTTGCCAGGGTCGATTGCGTTGTCATCCAATGCGAGATATCACGGCAAATATTTGCGGGCTAATCACGAGATAGCAATCTGTTATCTCGCATGAGAGGCTCCGACCGATTCAATTTCGAGTGTCAGTTGCGAAGAAACAAACATTTGTCAAAGCCTGTGCTTCATAGAAGGGCGGAACAACGTTTGATGATGTCGACCCATTTTGTGACAAAGATATCGGCGGAATAAGCTAAATGCGCTTGAGATCTACAGACTACAGTCATGGCTGTGACACTTGATTCGGCTTATCAACACGACTCCTCTTGTATTACAGCCATTGTGTTTCTACATCCTGACAAAGCCAAGGAGCTCTACACACAGGTATTTCACCGTATAGGGGTCTGAAATAAGGGGCTTGTAAGCCACGCGAGAATGCCTGCGAGTGTAAGATTCACTGTCTAGTAAACAAAGAAGAAAAAGAAATCTAGGGATCTCCCCGGTTGAAATTAGCGGGTACGGTGGAGATGTAGAACACGTGTTCGGCGACACTTTGTCGTGACTAGCCATAGTAACAGCAGCTGCAGTACTTACCGCAATCGTTAGCGTTCTGAGTTTCAAGAAAATTCATGGTGTTGTTGTGATACTTGGTCAGGGGCTCTACCTGAAATTTTGCTCCAACCTGGCCGATACATCTGTGCTGTTGCCTTTAACCAATCTCAAATGAATCTTCGGCCACTATGAGCAACATACTTCTTCGCTGCGAGCAAGGCAGATACATTCGAGCATCCGCGCATTTCTTTCCTGCAATTGGCAGAAATCGGCCGCCTCCATTTTTGTCGCATTCAGGAACAGACCCTGTCGTAAAGAAGAATCTCTCTCCCTTGTACATTTTGCGAGCACACGGTGGTAGCTTTCTGCTAAACGAATGAGAGTGATCATCCCATCGAAGTTGGTTTAGAGGTGATCTGCAATCGAAGGCTGATCCTTCGTCTGCATTTTCGTAATTTAGAAGGACGTCGTTCCGTTGTTACAGCGATGCGATCGCGACCGACAGACTGCCGTTGAAGCGGCTCAGATTTCGCTTATCTGCAATCTTCAAATTTCGCAATCGCTTGCCACCGGCTGCAATACAGGCTTAGCTCAGGTGTTGAGAGTGTTGAGGGAGCCTCAAGGCAAGGTCCCGTGGGACAATTGTAATTAGTCACAATGTGACATATTCCTGAGCTTCTAAGATTGTTACAAGGAATCATTCACCGCCTCAACCTGGCCTTATAGAAGGATTATTCCTTCTGATCCTCAAGACAGGATTTCTCCGACTTTCGCCCCAATGCATGCACTTTGCATCAAATAATCCTAATCCGTTCGATCAATAGTTCGGCCTAGCTACAGCTAAAAGATTTAGATACTGTTTCGTAGCGCAAAACGTATTACTTGTCTGTCAAGAATGATGATATTCATATGAACCATTATTCGGGGCTGTATTGTGAGAAAATTCCATCCTCGTTGCGTTCAGGCAAACATTGCCCCCGACCTCAATCTATACTATAGCAGTACTCGCAAAGTAGATGATAAGACGATCCTGCACACTTGCCGTTGGGTGTAGGGGAAAATCGGTGTCCGGGATCATCAAAGCATCCGGGAACGATTTGGTCACTGAGACTAAATCCAGGGCCATTGGCGTTTCGCCAATACTTTGGAAGTTGCATGCTGAACGAGTCAGTGGTCCATATCACAGGATAATCAGTGATCTGGTTGCAATCAAAAGCTGGATATGAGTCTGAAAAGGCACCTTCGTCATGCTGGAGAATAACGTCATTTGCCGTAGAGCATAATTTGAGGTTGAGTTCATAATCCTCTGATCGTGAGCTTTCCGATCAAGTGTATGATTTCAAACGTTACCAGAGGTTTCATGAAGTCCGGAGAGCTTGATAGTGCAAGAGCATTGATGCTTATGGGTCTTGCAAATGACAGTACACATTTGAAGGAGCAAGGTGATAATGATTGGAACAAATCCAAAAATAAGCTGCATGGCAGAGTAAGATTTTATGCCGGTGACCAAAGGAGAAAGGGATTGTGTAAAGCAATCTCTCAGCTATTTGATCGATTTGGGGAAACCCGCAGCTTCTTATAGTGCAGCCCCTTTCTGCAGATTTGCCAGCTTCAATGCTCTACCGTGCGCGTCGGCGGGTCGTACTTGTTCCGCGGCTGGTCTCAGGCATCAGTGTTTCAGACCAAACTTCGCATCTTCAAGTTCCGACGCGAGGCTACAGACACAAACATGATGGACGGAGCTGAGATATTGTAATTGAGCAGTCAATTTAAACACCCGGTTGAACCGGGTTAGGCCATGATCGCAGCCTGACTGGATCAATGTAGGTCACTTCGCATGGTAGTCACAAAGTACTGAGGTGGACATCATTTGCAGTCGTGCTGGCTCGTCAGAGGTCAAGCGTATGTGGACTTGCCCGGAAAATATTGCATGTCATCTTCCGTCAATATTTGCAAATATTTGCTGCTATGAGGTCTTTGCACTTTTGTAGTTTGTTCAAGAAGTAGCCTATAGAATGCGCGAGGCCAGCTCCGGTAGACCATGCAAATTTCATGTGAGCCTCTGTTTGTGCTGGCTCGCATTCATGAGCTAGTGCCGAAGCTATCACCCGTGCATTTTGCCAACAAAACGATTGACCTATAGCTATGGGCCTTGCTTTCCTGTGCCGGTACCTTTTTGGTTTCTACTGCATAGTTCAAGCTTCTGCTGTCGCCTCAGAATTGTGAACACTGTCTTGGCTGAATGTAATACATACTGGATAGCTTCCACGGCAGGAATTTTCGGCAAACAAATGTCACTTATGATGTGCTTTGCAGGCTTGTGCTTCACCAGCTGTGATACGATCTTTAGGTCAGCTCATTGCAGTAAGTTCAGTGGCGTGAGTCCACGAACATCGGAGTCCGACACGACCCAAAGCTCCATGGTCATGACAAGGATGATGCAGCACGTACACAAGAAGATTACTGTACATGCGGTAGTATTTACCAAGATCTAACAAGTCTGAAACTGCAGCTACGAAGGTGAAATATTGAAATGGTTCAATTCAATGCAGCTAGTATGATGTGATATTCAGCTGACCTTGCTGCAGTATTGACAATTTAGCTCCCATTGTGATGACTTGCAAGTTTCGTCGGGGGAGGGAGAAAATCGGGAGCCTTCTTGATTATCCGCGCATCCAGGTACATTGTATCCATACAGTACGTAACCAGGATCGTCGTTGTTTCGTCGATATGGTGGTAGCCACATGCTAAATTGATCAGAGTCTGGGTCCCAGATAATGCTACCATAATCTCGTGATTTGCAATTGAAGTCATAGCCTGGGATTGGAAGGAACTTGTCCCCTTGCGTGGAAATTAGGTCGTTTGCCGCCTCGCAAGTTCTTTCTTTGAGTCTCTCTTTGGCTGATGGTCAGTAAAATCCTAAAGTGATACTGGTGATGTTTACAAGAGTCCTCGTCAAGACCTCTCAGGACCAGCTTACAAGTACATTGGTGAATGTAACTCCTGGCAGTGCACACATGAAAGAGCACAGTTGCGATGAGTGCAACAAATCCGATGGAGGTTTGCATGACGAGAATCAGTCCAGGACAACGACTCTAGCTATAGCGACAAGGATGACCGCAGCTACAGTAGCAATCGAAGGGATGATACAAGTCTTTGATAAATTCAGGGCGAGCACTACCATCCTTATAATGTAGCAGCGGACCGACTGGTCTCGCGAGCCGTCAAAACTTGCCATTTGGCAACAAATAGTTTCGTCTTGATCATTAGCTAAAGGGAGCAAAATTACAATCTCGCACCGGCAAAACAAACAAACGCTTACAGCCCTCAGCAGATTTACAAATAAAAAACTATCTAAAGCGGCTTTTCCCTTGGCATATTCTGCCGGCTCGATCGAGCCAGACATGCTCCTTGGAGATATGCAGATACAAGTCGCTGTAGTCAAACACGCAGAATACACTGCTGTAGCTGGCAAGGACTGACAGCCTTTGTGTCAGGGGTAGACTTTGTCTGAGAATTTTGAGAAGTCCGGTTGCACTAATAACATTTACACGCGCGTGCCGTTACGAGATATTTGTACACTTGCCATCCGCTTCCGATGTAGCATTCCAAGGGCAGTTGCGACTGACGATGTCAAACACTCTGATTGCAGCTGCTTGGCCTCTATTTGTAGTCACTCGCATTCATTCGCCAGTCATGAACAATATTTGCAACAGCCGGAGCCGACATATTGACTTGCAGACCTTTATTTTCCGGTGTCAAATATTTGCTGCAGCCTTAGCCCATGCTCGAGAGCCGAGCACATTGTTGTGTTGCCTGCAGCTGATGGCTTGCTGCCGCGCCGTTGGTGTTCCCAAGCGGCCAAACCGTTGGCAAAAGGGCGCAACGCATAGGGGGACTGGTGTGCTCGCGCTCTATCACTTGCTCGTATCTAGCGTATCTTAGAAGAAGGTCTTTGCTTCCTTTAACACGATTTTTGCTTCTTCTGCATCTTCACATCACATTGTACAGGTATATCTCTCGTCTCATTGACGTTCAGGAAGAGTTGGGACTCAAGACGCACACCAAAATCATCGCTTTACTTTCTCCTGCTCTGAACATCTTCATTCAGCTGCAGTCTGCGACAGCGTACACATGTAATAAGCACTATTGTTTCAGTGTTGCCAATCTACACACCAATGAAGAGGCAGACCCAAAGAGCGGCTACAGATTGGCAGGTTTGCTCTGCCGGGACGCGGCTTTCGTCATGATCAAGGGTGGCTATGGAAATTACAATTGTGACCAAAACGGGCAAACGTACGCTAAGACTTCGGACCAGAATGGTCGTCTTCACAAAGGGTTGATCAACGCGACTATCGACATCAGGATACCGAATGACAATACATGGGTGACGATCCCTCACTTGTACAATGATAAGTTTCCAGCTGCGTATGCATATGCCGGCGACCATCCCAATGCTCACTACTGTATTGATGCGCGTGCTGATCACGGCACATTTCGGATACGAAAGAGTTCGTCTTCATGGACAGCTAGGTAGGAATAATCATAGATTTGGTTAGGCTGTAGCAAGTGTCAAGTGTCTGTCAGCTGCAACTGATTAAGCGTGTTAGACTGTTAGTCAACTTCAGTCAACTTCTGCAATGAAGGGATGCGGACTTTCAGCGAATCAGCGGCGATAGAGTCTTGAGAAGATGGGACATTTCGTACGCTATGTGAAGATTGCTACAAGCGCCAGCAAGTCAAACGCGATGGTTGTCGGGTCCCTTGCTAGTATTGATTGAGCTTGCAGTGATGCAGAGATGCTGCTCTCCATGCTGATGAGATGCATGGCAAGAGCGCAAAAGAGAGCTGGCCGACTGGTGTTGACCGTTTATGATCGGGGCTTCTCCTTCTTCTCGAGCCAGAGGGCCAAAAGACCGACACCCGACACCTTGACGACCTTGAAACGCAAACCAGGCATATCACCCTTTGCCTTGCCGGACTTTCCGAAACCAGCAATGAGGACCTCGTCGTTCTCGTCGACAAAGTTGAGACAACCGTCATTCGGCACAAAGGCCGTCACCTTCTTGCCGTTCTTGATGAGCTGAACACGGACGGCTTTACGAATGGCCGAGTTGGGCTGCTTGGCCTCGACACCGATCTTCTCGAGAACGATACCCTTGGCGTGCGATGCCGTACCGAGCGGGTTGGAACGGAAAGCTGTGCCGAGAAGACGCTTCTTGTATGCCTCGTCGGCCCATCGGTTGACACGACGGTAGGTGCGCAACTTGCGACCGGTGTTGATTCCGCTTGGCTTACCCTAGGATAGTTGTCAGCACATGGTTCTTTGCATTATAGCAGCGCGTGAGCAAGAGCTAGAAACGAGATGAACAGGCTGATCTTGTCATGAAGTAGGTCGCGTTTGCGGACTGTCGGGAAAGCGCCGCAAGTTCATGCAGTCTCCAAGACAACATCAGGCCGTCTTCATTGCTCGCTCATTCGTCCCTCCGCCGTCTCTCGAATAGACATACCATGATTGCTTGTTGTGTAGATTGTGCTCGTCTGCGTTGCCTTGATTTGTGCCTAGTGGGCGTGTCCGCCAGCTGCTGCCCGAAGGCGAAACTTTTTATTTTCCAGAGCGTGACTGCGAAAATGGGAAAGGAAGAAATTCAAAAGGGAAATCAGATGGGGGGAAGAACTCTATCTCGCGCTTCTTGTCCTACGTGGTGGATGCTGCCTCTGTCTTGACCAGTGACCCTTCATAGACATGTCAATACCCTGCTTGTACCCACACAGGGTCATGAGCACCTAGTCCTGCCACGACAACGTCAATGTCAATGCATACACCGCCATCTCTCCGTTTAACCGCTGAACTCGAGGTGCGAGCCAATCTTGTGCACCGGCTCACCCATCTTTTGCGTGTCAACAGCCAAACCCAAGCCGAGCTTGACACCGGGCCTGATGACCTGGTAGTACGAGAACTGAGCCACAGCGGCATTGTTGACCTTGGCCTTGACGGCCGAAAGACGGTCAAGCGTGTACTTGCCACCCACCTCGGCGAGCACCTTGTCACCGGCAGCCGAGTCCCACGTGACACGACCGGACGCCTCAACGTTGGCGTTGACGCGGTGGTAGTAGCTAGCGGTGTAGACGCTGAGCTTGTTGTTGGCCTGAACGGCAACACCGACAAGCGGCGTCGCGTAACCCAAACCGAGCGAGTAACGCTGGACATCGCCACCCTGAATGTCATACGAGGCCTCGGCACCGGCAAAGTAACCATCGTGGCTGACAACGGCGTCAGTCGTCAACACGGGGCCAGTCTTGCCAGTCAAGTCAAGGAACGATCGGCCGTGGAAGTTGGGTCGCTTGTAGAGCAAACCAAGCTTGCCGGCGCGTGCCGTCGAGGCAGGCTCGAAAGCGGTGGCAATCTCAAGTTTGAGACCCTTGGCGAATTGGTCCTCGAGCTCGAGCTTCGAGTTGAGCTTGTTCTGGGTCGTCCAACCTTGTGTCAAGGTCAAGCCGTTGGCCTTGTCGGCCCACTTGGCCTCGAGCTCACCAGAGATGGCGCCCTTTTCGGACTGAGCACCTTTTGCGGAGAAGACCTAGTTTTGTTAGTGTTCCAGTTGATAGTCTGTAGAAACGTACGACGTTGTTGGGTGCAACAGTCTTGACATCGAGCTTGTGTCCAGCGACAGGGAATTCCTTGCCGAGGATGTCGTTGGCGGGCTTGGCCAGGTCGGAGAAGTTCATAGGGATAGACCTAGACGTCAGCATGCCGTCATTGCTATCGCTGTCGCGTCTAGCAGAGAACCGCGTGCACTGCAAACGCGTGTATTGAGTGCCGCGCCATCCTCTCTACTCGACTGGCAGGCAGAAACTTACATGACTGGAGATGAATTGATCCGAAAGGCGGTTGAAGGAAAGAGAGAGGTCCTTGATCTGTGGTGGTTGTTGACTTCGTTTGTTTCCGGGCAGTTGGATTGCAGATAAGAGTTGACTGCAGCCGACAAACACAAGCAAGCACTCTATCCGAGGCATCGACGGTCAGTTACTGCTGCGATTGCTACTGCTGCTGCTGTTGCTCAAGTCACAAGTGCGTTGAGCTATTGACTGCAGAGATCATCTGACTCTTGCGAGACCTCTTCCTGTCTAGCTCTGTCTATTGCTGCCCTAGTACTGCTCTATTTGCTTGTTCAACGGAACTCTTCAGACTGCTGTTCATCAGCCAACTGCAATGAACGACTGGGACCAAGACGACGTCGACTCTGAATCTGAAGGAGACGAGTCAACTGGCTTTGTCGATTGGTTTCTCTCAACGCGTGGCGGAGAATTCTTTTGTGATGTCGACGAGGAATACATCACCGACCGCTTCAATCTCACAGGCCTATCAGCTGAAGTACCACACTTCCACGCTGCGTATGAGATTGTGACAGACAATGTCACAGCCAACTACAACAAAGAGACACAGAAAGTGTATGAAGCGAGCGGGCGTCTGCTCTATGGCTTGATTCACGCACGCTACATCATCACGCCGCGTGGTCTCCAAAAAATGGTACGTCGAGTGATGAGAGCCATGGATTGAGCTAACACATCAGCTTGAAAAGTACAAGCAAGGCGACTTTGGCGTATGTCCACGCTACTTTTGCAAATCACAGCATCTCCTGCCTGTAGGCATCAGTGACGTGGTGGACACAAAGCCGGTTCAATTGTACTGTCCGCACTGCGAAGACATGTACACACCCAAATCATCACGCTACGCGGAAATTGTGAGTCTCCTTTCTATCTAGCGACGAATGTCCAATCAGCGACTAACCTGCTTTTCCTTAGGATGGCGCCTTCTTTGGACCAACTTTCCCACACATGCTTCTACAGCTCAACTCGAGCTTGACACCGCCCAAATCAGATGATCGCTACGTACCCAAAATTTTCGGCTTCCGTGTCCACGAGACAAGCAATTTGCATCGCCGTCAAGATCGAGAACGCGAACAGACACGACAACGTCTAAACGAGGCCGGTCTCGCGTGATTCATGCTCATCTCCCTGCCTTTTATCCGAAGACGATAGGCCGACCGCTTGCAAAACATCTCGGCGCAAGGCATCGCGTTCGGCAGAGGAATCAAGCGAGGCAGTCATAAATTTGAGGAGTTCAGCAGCAAGATCCCAATGCTGCGCGGCGGTAGCTTTGCCCAAGAGTAGCAAACTCGCCTCTTTATAGTCCTGTAATCCCTTGCCATCCTCCTCTTTGCTCTGCGTGTCCGTACCGGTGATGCCCTCCTCTGGCAAAGTGCTCATGATAATCAGGAAACTGCCTGCGACCTCGAGCGCGCCTTCTGCCAGACAAGTCTTGAAAAAAGTAGCCGGACGACCGACTGCTGCGAACAGGGCCGGCCAGCGTTTCGCTTCCACCTTACGTGCACAACGCGACACGGCTGCCGTTGACTCTGCGAAAAATGCCAAGACGCGCCAGACGAGGCTCAACAAGTCGGAAGCGTCTTCGAGTGTGGTATACAAGATGCGTTCGAGAATGGCGCCAAAGTCGGGCAGGGGTTTGAGAGTTTGCAAGTAGGCACTGGCCGTGCGCGTCGAGGGCGACAGAAGGCCTGCTGAAGGCGTCGATTGTGCTTCCGAAACATATGCACAGATTAGAGCCGGCACGAAGCTTTGTCGTTGGAGCCGGCCGCCAGGCTCGACAAACGTCTCGCCGTCTGCTGTACTGGACTTGCAAAGACCAACGACATTGCCAGTCTTGAAGCAGAGTGATAGAGGTAGCAGATCGAGAGCGAGATGGACAAAAGGCTGAGCATTGACTAGAGGCGCTTGCCAGACCTGCAAATGGCCAGCACAAATCGCCCACAGGGTTCCATGAAGCGGACCCTTCTCGTGATGATATTGCATCCATTGAACATGCTCGAGTAGGACTGTCTCTTGTGCCTTTGTCACAAACCGAATCAGCATCAGCTTGTGTCTGAATAGTACAAATGCAGCCGTGATGGCGCCCGAGGGACTCTCCACCAGGAACAGAGACTGCACAATACCTTCGTGAGCAAAAGGTGCACGCCAGACGGGATCCAGGCAAATTTGATGACTCTTTTGGACGGCGACACGCCAGCAGCACAACTCTGTCTTGGTCGCTGCAAGAAGCATATCGCCTTGAAGACAAAGAAACTCGAGTGGCTCATCTAGTTGATGCACATAGACTGCTTGACTCAGGGACGACTCTCGCGAAAACAAGCGAATCTCAAAGGATCCTTGCGGCGTGGTACCAGCTGCAATGAGCATGTGTAGATACCAACCAAGCCAGATCGTCACAAACGGCTCATCCCAAGTGGACTGCACTTGCCAACTTCCAGATCGCGTTGAACAATGTGCAATCCGTCCGCCGCCGCTGACTGCCACGTACCGCCCGCCGGCACTGACAGAGGCACACTCAATGTTGGGCACGGCAGTCTCAGGGGGCATCAGGTGCTGCAGATAAGGTTCATCTGATTTGCCGCTCGTCAAGACAACCGTCACCTTGTCGGGTCGGATGAGCATAGGTCGCGCGCCACCGCTGCCTGGCGCGACACGGGCATAGCGCGAGACAGTAAGTTCATCATCAGAATTGTGGAGAATATAGGACTGACTGCAGATCCAAACGGTCTTGCCTGGCTGTCGCTGAAGCGTGCTGAAGATGTCGCCTTGCTTGGTCGCGGCCATGATAAATTGATCTGTACAGACAAGCATCTGGTCCTTTGCATCTAGAATTGATCGAATCGTTGTCGTGAATTGACCAGCAGAGTCAAGCACCGCTGTCCCATCAAACTTTTCGATGGCGTAGGCCCGGACTGCGCCAGATTCGCTAGCCAGGAAGAGTGTCTCATTTGCAAGCAAAACTGCCGTTATGATGCCATACTCGGCACCAACACGCTTGCCGTTCAATGCAACTCCCTCGTCAAGACTCGCCTGCACGAGGTAGACGTGACCTTTTTCAGTGCGCCAAATCTGTGCCTGTAATTTGGCACAGTCTTGAATCTCAACAAGCATGCCTGCATCGGCCTGCAAAAAGGACAGCGAATCCCATTCGACGCAGACCGTCTGTGCTTTCCCCTTTTTGCTTGCTTGCCAGGGCAAAATTTGATACGTGGCCGGCTGCCGCGTGCTGAAGAGTAAATGTTCAGCCGTCGCACACACGGCTTGCGCTTCAGCTGCCACTTTGATGGTTTGCTTGTGCTTTGTCCAGCTCTGCACAACACCTGCCGTATCGCGAAGCTTGAGCGCGCCCTTCTCCAAATCTTGATGAAGCGCATATGTCAGGAGACTTCCCTGCTGTGTGCGCACAATGGCCAGTCTCGCGTCGTCTTGTAGAAAGAGCTGGACATTGAGACCGTGCGCAGCGATAGAGGCTGCAGAGCGACGATTAACGTGACAGACGGTCAAGGTCTCTGCATCCCATGTCGCCAGCGCATCATCCGACAAACACAAGAAGAGCGTTCCGTGTAAGGCAGAGGCCACATCAAGCAGGGGCTCAGATTGCAGCGTGATGGGCGGCGAGGTGGGTACCAAGGCCATTGTACAAGCGATAGAAACAGGCCTGGATCAGCTAGCGTTGACCAAGCAAGAGTGTATAGTAGGTAGCTTCCAGGGGTCTCTGCATTACTCCTGATCGTCGCAATTGCAAGCTTGCATGTGCACCTTGATCGGTTGGCGTGGGCATTGGGCAGCTGTTTGAAAGTTTTTGGTGACGCCCCGCAACAACACCACAAAAGGAGACAAGGCGAAAAGCGCGAACATCTCTTAATCCTCCGAAACACCGGGGCAGATGTACTGTCGCTGCTAAAGGAGGCCTCAATTTAGACACAGGGGAAGCAAGGCCAGCCCTCGGAGCATGTCTCAGCATGTCATGGAGCAGGCCACCTGGGTTCGTCTGCTAGCGCAGGCCCGCAGAATATCAAAGGACGACGGTAGTACGATTGATATTAGCAACCAGCGCGTCAGTGAGATTCCTTATGAAGTCGTCGAGCGCATCAAGCTGGAAGTTACCAGGTACGGTCACACGAGGATGCGGCATTGCTGATAACAGACTGGCTCTGGGCCACAATATTCTCACCGCGTTACCGTCTTCCTTCAGCGGCATGCATAAGCTGCGCTATCTCAATGTACGGTCAAACTATTTTCGCGAATTCCCAACGATCCTCTGCAGCCTTCCGTCGCTCGAGATTCTCGACATCAGTCGTAACAAGATTCGTTCCTTCCCACAAAACCCGGGCAACCTCATCAACCTCAAAGTGCTTTCGATTTCAAAGAACCGCATCGAAGTGCTGCCGAACTATGTCGCACGCATGCATGACCTCAAGATTCTCAAGATTGAATACAATCCCATTGTCTACCCGAGCGCTGAGATTGTACATAATGCCGGAGGCGAGGCCACAATGGACTTGTGGCTGACGAACCTGAAGGCGCATCTGGCGCAGCAATCACAGTTGCAAATAGAGCAAGGCCTGACCACGGACGATGATGGGCAAGAGTCGGATTACGCTACGTTGACAAGCAAGATGGATACTGTCCGGATTTCCAAGACCAAACCGCCAGCACCGCCGATTCCGACCAAGAATATGGAACGCACGAGCTCAAAGTCTGTCAGTGGCATGGCGCATTTCGATCCACGCGCATCCGAGATGGAACGTTCGAGAAGTAATAGCGAAAGTGAGCATCTACGCCCACCCTTCAAGCGACCGGCTCAGTTGCAGCGTACACGGACAGGACTCGATACATTGACGGAAGATCGGAATCGGCATTCGCGTGGCTTCTCGCACGACTATATCAACGGCCGCGACAATACATCTGAAGCAGAGACGACGCTTCGCTCGCCTGCAGAGGTGCAGCAGAATTCGCGAGCCTACTTCCGGCGTTTATCAAGTCTGCCGCAGAGCAAGCGCATCTCACTCAACTCTGCAAACATCGTCGAGTCGGCGCGTGGCATGCTGTTTGCCTTTTCACAAATTCACCAGGCCGTGCGTCAGTACTCTACTTTCTGCGCATATCCAGATCTTACAGGCAGCATCAACAGAGTGTTGTACAATGCAAATGCCCATGTCGGCGCGCTCGTCGACGCGCTTGAGGCCCATGAGGCAAAGGCAGATACGGCAGATGCGACGGTCGTCATGGAAGCCTGTCGTGCCTGTGTCGGCGCCTTCCGGCATGTCATGAGCATCTTGCACAATCGTATTCGCGATTTGACTTCACAAGCAGATGTTCGGTACACGCGCACGCTCCTCTTACTGCTTTACGGTGCTGCTGCCGAAATTCAAAATGCGTGGATGGCGATACGACCTTCCAGCACGGCGACTGCTGCATCACAGGTCATCGGCTTGAGCCCAGGTCAAGGCTTCAAGCCCAACTTTGGGGCGACTCGGCCCACTGCGCCGCCACTGACAAGGCTCAAATCCAATTCAAACGCCTCCATCACAAGCTTTGCGTCGCTTGCCAGGCCCATCGAGACGAACGGCTCTTCGATTGGCAGCTCGCCGAGTGTCATGTCACCAGACCCGCCGAATGTCGATACGGACGAGCAGCTGTTGGACAAGATTGGTCAAGCGACGAGCGCTACGTTGTCACTCTTGTCTTTGATGGGTGAGGCCGTTTCAAAGAGCGCCATTGCTTCTGCACAAGGACCAGCGACGCCAGGTGCCGTCTCGCCGGCCACCAACATTAAGTTGCGTGATCTGGCCTCCAACGCGTTGGGTGCCGGCGAAGTGACACGGCGACTGAAGAATAAACTTCCTCAAGCACGCGTCATGGCAGATCCACTTGATAAGAAGCGCTTCTGGGAAGACACTAATCTCTTTGTCAAGGCAGTCATCAATGTTGCAGCACTTGCTAAGAGTGTCTCGAGCGAGTACCCCTTTTCCAAGGCCATCCTGGCCAGCTTGTCTACGGTGACACGATCCACCAAAGAGCTAACCATTTTGCTTTCCGTCTCAACGTTTCAGCTGCATCGCACAGAGCCGCAATCGGCTTCGACGCCAACGGCGGGCGTCATTTCGCCCCTCGCTGCTGCCCTGGGTCCTGCGAGCCAGGCAGTCATGACACCGACGATTGCCAACATGACGGCCGTGGCAGCAGCTAGTCCTACTATGAAGCACTTTGATTTACAGGGTCCCGGCAGCGCCGTGGGGACACCTTTATCAAGCTATCAGCCACATCTGGCCACGTTCGGAGAGGAAGACTTTAACAGACATTCGGCTACATAGTCTTTATTCTCATAGATACATTGAAACAGACCCTGTACCTAAAGCTTCGCCTCGGCAATGATCCATTCAGTCGACTGCTTCTGTGACTTGATCTGGTCAAAGTCAGCGCGCGACACCTCGCGACACTCAACAGCCGGGTTGTAGCCAAGACGTGTGCGGCCATCCTCGGAGAAGTTGCCGCTGTACTCAGGCTTGCCGTAGATACCAACAACGACAGCACCGCCAAGGCCGACGTTGTGCTGCAGGCAGTATTGGGCGCCCTTGACTTGACGGTCGCCGCACCAGCCGCGCAGCTGCCACGTGAGCTCGGCGCACTGCGCGAGACCGGTGGCACCGAGCGGGTGGCCTTTCGAGATGAGACCACCCGAGGGGTTCACGACGATACGGCCGCCGTAGGTGATGTCACCTTCTTCGACCATCTTGTGGGCCGTACCAGGAGCACAGACACCGAGCGCGTCGAGCGAGATGAGCTCGTTGGCTGAGAAGCAGTCGTGCAACTCAATAACACCAATCTGGTCAGGTGAGATACGAGCACGCTTGAAAGCTTGCGTGGCGGCACGACGCGTCATGTCGGCACCGGCAAGCTCAATGGCACTCTTGGAGAACATCTTGGCCGAGTCGGTTGCCATGACTTGCGAGAGGATGGGCACCGCCTGGTTGGCGAGCTCTGGGTGGGCATCGAGCCACTTCTCAGACACGAGAATGGCGGCACCGGCACCGTTGGAAGTAGGGCAACAGTGAAGCTTGGTCATGCCGGCATGAATCTGAGGCGAGGCCTCGATTTGCTCCGTGGTGTGGACATTGCGGAACTGCGAGTACGGGTTCTTGGCCGAGTGCAAGTGGTTGACACGAGCAATCTCAGTCAAGTGGCTGACGTTGGAGCCAAACTTCTCGTGGTACTCGAGCGCGGCATTGCCAAACCACTGCGAGGCAGGAGGGGCCTTGGGGTTGAAGCCCTGGTTCTCAACCATGTGCATGGTGGCCCGTCCAAGCGGATTCTCACGATCGTCCCAGTTGGACTTGAGCGAACCGGCCGACATCTCTTCGAAACCGAGCGCCATGGCCACCTCGACTTGACCAGACATTACGGCGTTACGGGCAAGCCAAAGTGCCGTCGATCCAGTCGAGCAGTTGTTGTTGACATTGACGATGGGGATCTGTGTCATGCCGAATTGATAAAAGGCACGCTGACCACAAGTGGAGTCACCGTAGCAGAAGCCGGCAAAACCTTGCTCGACCTCGTCGTAGTTGATGCCAGCATCCAATAGCGCCTTGGTACCTGCCTCCAAAGCGAGATCAGTGTAACTGTGGCGACCCTCTGAGGGCTTGTAGAACTTGGTCAAACCGACACCGAGAACGTATACATTTGCCATCTTGATATGTGATGTGTTAGAAAAGAGTTGAAGAGAGGTGGATAGAGCTTCTCTTTTCTGCTTATTCTGCGGGGAAATGGTCGGCCCCAGGTTTCGTGGCGAGCGGAAAGTGCGGCAATCAAAAGCGCCGCCCTCCGTTCCTGCTTCGAGCTACGCATCAAGATCAAGAGTCAAGACGTCTCTTGACAGCAATCAGGAGCATGGCATCGGGCAGCAAGTTCGCAACCTTGCGCAAACACTCACTACACGCCGGACCGCAATTGGAGATCGATGCAATAGCGAACTTGGAAGGAACATGTCTTCGGCAAGAGCCGATAGCCTTCCCGGAGCCGTCATCAGAAGTGACGCACTGCTGCTTGCAGTGACTGAGTTCTTGAACCAAGAGACGCCTACACCAGACGCAGCTTGACACTGATTTCGGCCGTCGGCCATTGGTGTGCTGATGTGCCCCAGGTCGTGTACCACAGCGGCTGCGGCTCCTTTTTTTTTTTTAATTTCAAACATAGTCTATACGACCGCTGAGATATTGTTGCCATCTGAACCCGTGCTCACGAACTCTAATTTGTGACGGCTGTCAAACCGGCGATCGCTGCGCCCGAGGTCGTTGAGCCGCCATGGCCAGTTCAACGTGAATGCTTGCAAACTTAAACTGTAACCGTTAACGCGTACAAGTACAGTGACTCGAGCTCGACTCTGTATCACAAGCTTTTGTTAGAGCAGCTACAGCTGGCTTACACGTTCGTTACTGAGGCGCTCTTCTGAGCGTCAGGCTCCCGCTTGGCTGTGCTGCACTCGCACTCACGGCCTTCTGATCCGCGGCGGTCCATCGGCAAAGCTCTGAAGCTTGCATCAATAGCTGAGAGCGCCAGGCACCAGGCGACTGTCGCA
The DNA here is from genome assembly GCA_003717165.1 of Protomyces inundatus. Taxonomy (NCBI): domain Eukaryota; kingdom Fungi; phylum Ascomycota; class Taphrinomycetes; order Taphrinales; family Protomycetaceae; genus Protomyces; species Protomyces inundatus. The sequence continues at coordinate 27,018 of QXDR01000413.1, read as the reverse complement.
AAGTGTACTATCTCCACAGATAAACTCAGACGTTCATCGCTCGAGGCGTCTCTCTTTGTTCAGCTTGGCTGGGTTTCTTTCTGGCCTCATTTGTGTCGAGTCCATCTAGTCGATTCGTATTGATACTTGTTGACAAGCAAAGAAGAGCGCCGCTTCCAAGTCTGCTGATCTCATCCGCTCTCCTCATTTTGAGGTCTGAACGTCAACCGCTTGGGCTTGTACGTAACGTCTGAGAGCTCAAGTCATGTCGCGACTGAAGGGCCGTGCGCTCATGTCGCTGATCACTGCCTGTTCCTCTTGTGGGTTTCTTTTGGTTGGCTACGACAATGTAAGCAGCTCTATAATATCCTGTGGTTCAGCAAGAGGTCTAACATACAGGGTGTCCTGGGTGGCTTGGTTAACAATGAGCCCTTCACGAGGTCGCTTGGCGTCTCTGCTACAACAGATGCCACGCTTCTCGGTACCATTGTGGCCATCTACGAAATCGGCTGTTGCGTTGGTGCACTTGCCACTGCCTTTTACGGCGAGCAACTCGGCCGGCGCAAGAGCATCATGCTTGGTGCCGTCATTGCTGCGATTGGCGCCATCTTGCAAGCGACCGCGAATAACGTGGCGCACATGATTGTCGGGCGCATCATCACGGGTCTTGGTGTCGGCTGCATCAATTGCATTTGTCCTGTGCTTTTGGCAGAGTGCGCAACGCCCATTTCGCGCGGGCGACTTGCTTGTGTCCAACTGTCGACGCTGAATGCCGGCATCATGATGGCTTACTGTAAGCGCTTTCACAAAGAATGAAGAGATGAATACTGACTTGAAGGGGTGGACTATGGCTTTAACCAGATTGCGAGCAAGCCTGCCTATGCCTGGCGCGTGCCTATCGCACTGCAGATTGTGTTTATGGTTGGGCTTTTCCTGCTTGCTCTCGTGGTCCCAGAAACGCCGCGCTGGCTTGCTTCACATGGTCGCGATACTGAGGCGCTCGCCATTCTGTGTCGACTGGCGAATACGGATGCATCAGATTTTGGCGTGCAAACGACATATCAGGCGATCATGTCGACGGTTGCTCTTGAGAAATCTGCAGGGGTTGGCAAATGGCGCGAGGTGCTCCGGTCCGACACCCTTCACTCGCGCCGGCGCTTCATCATCGCCTGCGGCATCCAATTTGCCCAGCAGATTGGCGGCATCAACGGACTCATTTTCTACTCGGGCATCATCTTTTCACAATCCATCCGGCTCTCGAATTCGACAGCTAATTTGGTTTCGGGTCTCTTGTTCACTTGGTTCTTCATCGCCTCTTTTATCCCACATCTCATCATTGACAGGGCTGGACGGCGCAAGTTGTTACTCAGTTGTATCACAGGGATGGCCTTGATCTTTGCCATTGAGGCAGGGCTGATTCGTCGTCTAGAACACACGGGTTTCAACAAACCAATTGGTATTGCTGCTGCTGCCCTTCTCTTTGTCTTTCTAGCGCTTTTCACCATCGGCTTCCAAGCGGTGGTTTGGTTGATTCCTTCAGAGGTCCTTCCTCTACGACTGCGGACAAAAGGCTCGGCCGTCTCAACGGCGAGCAATTGGATCACCAACTACGCCATTGTCCAAATCACACCGATCGGGATCCGCAATCTAGGCTGGAAGTTTTACATCATCTTTTTCGTCATCAATCTCTCCTTTCTGCCTTTCATCTACTATTTCCTGCCAGAAACGGCCGGCCTGTCGCTCGAGGCGGTCGATCAACTCTTCACACGGCGTCATCGCGGTGGCTCTCACACCTGGCGTCTATCCGAGCATGAACCCGAAACGACTGAGCGCGTACCTGAGCAATCCTCCATCACAGTGCAACGGCAGTCGCGCTCTAGTGATCTTTTGGACGTCAAGCCTGTCTCGAAAAGCGTCCAAGTATCGACTGCTTCAACCTTTCAGCCGCGTATCTAGCGTAATGACTCATCTTTGTATTTGCGACAGCGTCTTCATAGTGCGTATTCATATTATTACGATTACTCTTTCCCTAACTCTTTACGTGATTGAAGCAATGAAGGCAATTGTACAAAAAACCAAGCACAGGCGAGGTCCGATTTAAGTCAGCGAGACGCTACACAGGCGACATGACCTGCGGATACACTCGGCTCATCTCTGCAAACAGCGCCGGGAAGTACTCGCGCAAAATTTCAGGATTCTCCGCCACACACACAAACAGCGTTGCGACACCGGAAGAGATGGCTTGCACGGCCGTGTTGCCGATTTGCAAACCCACCAAGAAACTGACCGCCATGACAATCGGCGTGTAGCCGCCGCCGACGTTATAGGCTGGTGCTGTGTACTTGAGGTACAAGTAAGCCAACAAGGCCGTCACATAGGCAATAAAGACACTCCCAGCTGTCAAGACGTTGCTGATAAGCGAGTCGTTGATGATGGCGTCGATACCGCGTGACTTGACGAGTTGCCAGGTACGTTTGGCGGCGTCGAGGTAGGATTTGCCGTAGAGGGCGACTTGCACGTAGCAGTACTTGTTGAAGTACTGCAACAACCAGCGCAGAATGCCAATGAAGCAAGAAGCGATGCAGCCGAGCAGGGCACCAATCATGTCACCAGACTGCAATTGCGCACGGACAAACGTGTCGACGACCTGCTTGATGAGCTGAATGACGGCCACCAGCAAGGATCCAAAGCAGACTGAGCCAAAGCTATAGGTCATGGTACGCCTAAAGGATGCCTTGGCTGCATGCTTCGAGAGTCCCTTGGGATCGGCGACTCCGTAGTAGAATGATCCAAAGACGCCGCAGATGGTGCAGTGGATAGCATTCTTGATGACTTCGGTAATCCAGTAGGCTGCAAACGTCAAAAAGACAATGACGAGGACGAGCGAAGCGTTGGAGCAGGTACCGCCGACGGCAGCACAGCCAGGGTTGGATTGACCATTACGTGTTGCGTTGGGTGAGTACTTGGCATAGGCTGCCACGAGCGTCACCGTCCACCAGGCGCTGAAAGCAGAGCTCGCAATCGTTCCCAAGAACGAGACAAAGTAGACTGCCTTGTAGTGTTTGGCGACGTCCATTGTGAATTGCAGATACAGCGTTGCGAGAGGAATGCGCGGAATCCAGCTGATGAAGCAGATGAGATAGAAAACAGCAAAGATGAGAAAGACGATACCGGCACCGTATTGTTTCTCGTACAGGTACCAGGCACCGGTTGCGAATCCAGCAACGACATGGATGATGCCTGTCACCCAGATGAATGTCTTGGTAAATTTGCGTGCAAGCATAAAGTAGATGAGTGCAAGAACAAGCGAGGTGACAACGACAAAGGCCAGCAAGATGACTGTATTGGAGTTGAGCGTGACGGCCTGGCTCGTGTAGATGCTGCCGGCGTTGTTCTTGCTGTAGGCATTCAAACAGAAGCCCGAGATGACGGAGAAGGCGATAAACGTAGCCCAAAAGGCGATGGCAAAGGCGACGTCGTTGTATTTTGGCTTTGCGACGGCGAACTTTTCATCAAAGCCCTGCTCGCCTTGCTTGATGTCATTGGGCGCCGCTTGATTCTGGTAGGTGAACTGTTGCTGAGGCGGCGGCTGGTTGTAATCTTGCTGCTGGCTGTAATCTTGCTGTTGAGGCGGATAGCCTGGTGCAGGCGGTTGGCCCTGGTAAGGCTGATAGCCTTGCTGGTATTGCGACATGGCCGGCCGTCTTCCAAAAGAATGTGGTGAGCTGTGAAGGAATGGATGAGCGGCGACAGGCGGCTTTTTGGGTTGTTTTGGAAACAAGAACCGGCGGCGCAACGTGACAAAACTTTACGTGAGCTAAAGGGCTGCCTGACAGGGTCTAGGCCTCGGAGTTTAAAACTTTTGATTTTTGTCTGATCTGACCTTCTTGCGTCCTTGCCATGACTGCAAAACCGTGAAATGGAATGTCGACTGGAGCTGGTTCTGACAAAAATCAAAAGTTGAAGCGATTCAGGTGACAACGCAAATTGGTATTGTCCATACTTGTACTTGTGATACAAAAGCGAGAGCCGAGCAAAGGTGTTCTATGCGTCTCCGAGCTTCTCAACCTTCTTGATGACACCCTCCCATTGCTGCAACGCCGCCGCGTTCACGCGGGCGCGATTCCGTTCCTCCTCCTTTGCACGACGGTGCTCTTCAATTTCAGCCTCAAGCTGCCGGTGCGTCTCGGCCTGCTGCTGTTCATTCTTGACTGCTTCATCCTCAAGTCGTTTGCGCTCTTCGTCCGCCTCGTTCTTCTCACGCACCAGCCGGTCTTGCTCGTCCGGCGTGTAAGTCTCAAAATTGCGGGCATTCGAGTCCCAAAGCTCAATACACGCATCATCCCAATTACAAGCCTCAATCGAACCCAAGAGACGATGCAGGAAACGCGGGTGGGTCGAAGGCCAGCCACTCGCGTGATAGTGGTGTCGCACGAGAGCTGCACGACCTTGATGTGTGCCAGAGTCAGAATGGCCCTGTGCAGCGGCGAATGCCTCGACCGTCAAGACGAGCACGCCAGCCACAAGACGCGACTCGGTCATCTTGTTGAAGGGGTCCCATGTAACGCGTGTACCGGTCTTTTGCGACATGTGTGCCAGCAAAGAGTCGGTGAATGCCGTTGGACCTGTGACGGCGAGCACGTCGTCAAAGTCGAGCGTAATATCGCTAATCGAGCATTTCTGGTCGCGAGCAAGCTTGTGAATTTTCATGACGACGTCGTCAATCAGTCGCAAGATGACAGGCAATCGCGGCTTGCACATGAATGTCCATTGACAGAATCCATAGGATTTGCGGCCGAGGAGTTTGTGGTTTGCGTATTTGGGGTTGTCGATCTCGACACCGATCACCATATCGACATCATCTGGGTTGTAGCGTTCAGGGATGAAGCGCTCAATAGGCCGGATCGCTTCGACATCGATATCAGCATAGACGCCACCTTCGGCGTACATGACCAAATAACGCAACAAGTCTGCCTTGAGAATCTTGGCCGTCAGCAAACGGTAGGTCTTGACGATATCCGGCCGATTGAGTCCCTTGGGTCCAAATGCGGCTTCCACAAAGGCCACATCGTTCGTGTCGGTCAACACCTCATATCGATGTTGCGGGTTCATCGAGAGCCATGACTTGGCGCGTGACGCGTCTCTCGCCTCGAAATGGAACGGGTCCACCTTCCATGTCTGCCAAATCTTTTTGGGGAAGACCTGACGCACGAGCTCTGTGCTGCCCATCTTGGCGGGTTGCTCATGCCGTTTGTATTGTGCTTGATTGTAAGCTTGTTGGACACCTGAGCTCGAGAATTGCGAGACGAGGAAGAGAAAAAGAACAATGGCGCCGCAGATGGGGAGGATCTTATTGCGGCCGCGTGTGCCAGTCACCTTGGCATTCCACGAAGTCTTTTCGCTGTCGTACGGTTTCATGTCTGATGTATGTGTGCGTGCGTGTGGTTGGAATACAAGGCCACGCTAGAGATGCAGAGATTGAATGAATGCGAGAAAGATGGTTCGTCACCAGCAAGGGGGCCTGCTTATATTCGAGGCGCTGGTCTTGATAGACTGTGTTATTGTCTGTGCAGCAAAAGCGGTTCGCGCTCTTGCTGGACAAGTGTTGCGAATGGCAGTCTAGAAGCGAGTGAATGAGCACTGGGCTACTAGTGTATAGATAGGCTGCCAAGGATCTTCGCAGCTCTTTGGCCTCTGTGGAGGTGCAGATGGGTTAGGATGTTGATACCTGAGGAGGTGGTGGTGGGTGGTCTGTGCTTGTTTTCTCTCTCTCGCGCTCCTCTAGCTCCTCTTCTGCCTTTCGAATCCGCCGCCAACGCTCACATCACTTGGACTCACTCGATCACTTCTCGCGGAATTTACAAATTTCAAAGGCGCGCGCGTCCGACGAGCGACAGAGGGGCAGCCGATCAACCCGCGCTGCTACCTTATACTATACCTAGTCTATAGCTACAGCCATTGTGCTACCGTCATAATCATCTATTCGTATGAGGTGACAGCCTCGACATGCACGGCCAACGCTCCCGTGCATCTCCATGGCCACTACGTTGAATGCTCGGCTCCCGGGGCACCAGCTCGCATGATTACCGCATGACTGCAGTCTGCCGATGGACCGCGCGCTGTTGCTGCTTCTAGGCGCCCTAATTAAGAGTTTTTGGGCTCCGCGGCCGGCGAGATTTCTTTTCGAAAGTCGAGGCGGGGAGGCGATTTGCACTTTTCTTGCCGGACAGAGGCTGACAGCGATCGCGAGCAGCCGCCTTTTGGCCGACGCAGGGGGGAAGTGAATGCGATCACGGCGCGTTCATATAATCGCATGTGTCTATGCGCTGTACATGTAGACTCTGTGAAGACCGGCTGCTAGTCGCGACTCGCTAGACACCACCACTGAGCAAAGCAATCAGCTGCTCCGTCCTGGGACCACCCCCAACCTGCCGTTCATCATGCTCTCGCTCGTGCTCTTGCTGCTGCTGCAACGACCGCTCTAGCTCGCTCTCCTCTGAATCATCCATCTCATCCTGCTCTTCCATACCCGTTGCTTCCATATTCGCCGTTTCGGATGACCTGCCTTGACTCGCTGCCAGCTTACTTGCCAACTTGCCAGCCATAATCTCCTCAAAGCAAGCCTTGATATTACTCGACAACCGATCCGGCCGACCCCCTTGCACCAACCAGACCTTTTCCAACGTCCGATAACAACCACGGACTTTATAAGGTCGAAAGAGTCGGCCGTAGGCACGCAAGATGGCCAGCGTCAAGTCTTGCGTCAAGCGAATGTGCGCATACGGTGGCAGGGTCTCGAGAAGTCGATCACGGTCTTGACGTTCGAGTGTGTCGATCAATGAATTGAAGATGTGCGCGAGTCGCGCAGCCGTCCATCGACCAGCTTCAGCGCTTGGTGTGCCTGACGATGAGGCAGTGGAGGACGACGCCGTGCTGCCAAACTTGGCAAATCCTTGAAACAGCGCTTGGTACAAGGCCTGGTCTTCCGGGATGCATAATTGCTGTCGATCCTCCAATAACGCCAAGACACGGTCAAAGTCTCCCGTAACGATACAATGATGTCGCAGCAGTAAGCCAAGCGTCACATGATTGGGTGCAATGCCATAAGGTTCGACCACGGCAAACGCAGGCGATACGTCGTCTTCATCGAGGACTTGACCCTCTGCCAATTTATGCCGATTCTCCTGTGCCCGCGCTTGAAACCGTCGCGTCAATCGACGTGCCTCTTCGCCGCGCACCGGCGGTAAGGGCGTCTGCTCACCTTGTGCAAACGCATCGAGCGTTCGTCGTCTCAATCGCGCATAAATCAACTCGGCCGCTTCACATTCTCCAGCGCGGAGTAAGCCCTGCAACACGCTATTGACGACGACGATATCCACAATCTCGCCAGAGGCGACCAAGTCGCGATACAAACGCCGCACGACATCGCCCTCGCGCTGTAGACCAGCCAAGGCGATTTGAATGCAGTAGGTATAGCGATCCGGTGTGATGTCACGCACCTGCATCTCATTCAAGAGAACCGCGACAGCTTGTGGTCGTCGAGCCCGTACGGCAACATCGAGCAAAGTGTTGAAGATGCCTAAATCAGCACGCAGCGACGTCGTGCTCTCCATCTCGCGCCAGAGTGCAATACAATGCTGAAGAGCGCGTTCATCAGGGCGACGCCGGGCTCGGCCGACATACGAGAGGGCCACAGACCAAGTTGCAAGAGATAAAGGAAGGCCCTCGCTGCGCATCTCATTGAGCAGGGCGAGAAGACGCGTTTGATTGCGCTGTGTGCGCGGTCTTGCCCGTGCCAGTGCTTGGATCAGTAAGCGTAACGCTTCTGGTGATACTTGCCGACAGCGTGGTTCCGGTAAGAGTGCAAAGCGACGCAGCCGTTCGTCAAGGGAAAGATCCCAGAGTCCAAAATCGTGTAAAAGATTGCGGATCGGTAAGGTTTCGAGGAATTGACGCACACGCGAGGGCCGTCGGTTGAGTCGAGGCAAGCGGGCCGCCGATTCGGGGACATGCGCAATGAATGGATCCTCTGGGAAGGGATCTGGTAAGTTGGCGCGTTGGGCGCTTGTGAAAAAGGCAGGGAGACCTTCGGTAGTCTTTGGACGGGTTGCGCGTGCCCTGTTGCTGTCCGCTTCGCTTTGCGAGGGCTTTATTTGATCTTTTGATTTTGGATCGTCGCTGTAATGTCTTGCATGGACAGGCGGCTGTCGTGGTCTTGGTAGTCTGTCTGTAAACGCAGTGTGACCAAGATGGTGTTCGTGTACATAGTGCGTTGCATGCCATGGTATTCGCACGACACCCTGTGTGGTCCAGCGAAAGCAAAGTCCAGCAGCTCTCATACATCTGTGTCTAGCACCTGGAGCCGTGTCTGTAGCCAGTAGCCATCCTCTTTGAATAGCTGCTTCGTTCCCAGCTAGCTAGTGCAAGTACAAGTGCCTTGATGGATGGTTGTCTCTCTTCTCTTCAACAAATTTCCCAGACCAAGACCACAACCACGAGATCTTGAGCTGCACATTGCGACTTGGGAAGCACAGGATAGAGTGTCTTCCTACAGCATGGCCCCCGATCTCAGAGCACTCCGAGTCGCCCAAACAACCTCACAGCTTCTCCAGGCAAAACATCTCAAGAAGCAACCCGCCTGGCTCCAAACAGTTGCCCGGACACCGCCTTCCACCAACCTCGCAAGGACACTGGCGCCCGCCCATGCAAGTCGGCCCAAGATCAAAGCAGGCAAGCCGCGGCTCTTTCAGCCTCAACGGATTCGATACCGCGAAGACAGCCTTCGTCAACGATTCTATGATGAACATCCTTGGGAACTTGCGCGGCCTGTCAAGGTGCTCGAGACGGATGGACAGGATGCCAAACGCTTCGACTGGCGCAAACTGAGACAGCCTGGTCGAGCGTTGACGGGGGAGAATGTGGTACAGCGACAGATGCATCTCATGACAGTGGATGGCCTCAGCAGAGATGCCGCCTATGACCAAGCACGGCAAGAATTGTATCGAGCGCGCATGTTTGAGCAAGTCGAACGCACGATTGCCATGGAAGAGGCTCTCTCCTTTGGTGCCTTCTTTGGCAAGAGTGAGATGCAAGTGGGACTCGAGCTTGAGGATCAAGTGCTCAAGGACTGGAAGACCAAGGCAACGGCGGCCAAGCAACTCGTTGACCCATTGACGACGATTGCACCCGAGGAGCTTGTGCCAGAGGAGACAGAGACGCCTGATGCAAAAGGGGATGCGGCATTACGCGCCTATGGTCTATAGCATGTATCAGCATAGATCGGCATTGCGAATCTAGAGAATTGGAGCTTGATGGTCTACAGCGGCACACGCTGCTTGCTCGCCATCATGAGCCACTCAAGCACAGCAATCATGATCCATTTGCGGTTCTCGGCCTCTTCAAACACGACCGAGCGAGGACTGTAAAAGACCTCATCCGTCACCTCATACTCATGTCGTGGCAGACAGTGCATGAATTTCCAATCAGGCTTCGCGCCACCTTGCAGGCACATGGCTTCCGAGACTTGGTACCCGGCAAATTCCCGCATCTTGCTCTCTTTTTGTCCTTCTTCACCCATCGAGATCCAGGTATCGGTGACAACGACATCGGCATCGCGCACTGCTTCCAGGGGGTCGGTTGTGACTTGAATGCGCGCATGCGTCTCATCACCTGCTGCACGGGCAAGTTCCAAGATTTCCGGGTCAAAAGGTCGCGCACGCGGTGTCGCAGCTGTAACGTGAATCCCCGCTTTGGCGCAGACCATTGCCAGGTCATTGAGCACATTGTTGGCATCGCCAACCCATGCCAACTTCAAACCCTGTACACCTTTGCGGAAAGTCTCTTGAATCGTCATGAGATCTGTCAGGGCCTGAAGCGGGTGATATACATCACAGAGCGCGTTGATGACCGGCACAGTACTATGCTTCGCCAACTCGGCCACATCCTGATGCGCATTGACGCGTGCCACCATACACGCCACCATACTGGAAATCACCCTCGATGTATCATAGAGTGACTCATTGACGCCTAGTTGAATATCGTCTTTACCCAAAAACATGCTATTGCCGCCCAGATGACACACAGCCGCCTCTGTCGAGACACGCGTTCGTGTAGATCGTTTTGAAAACATGAGGGCGACTGATTGATGCGCCAAGAGACCATGGCCAGCATTACCCGTGTCGCCATGTTTCGTGATGGACTTGATCGCGCGAGCGCGGGCGACGATCGTCTGGACTTCAGCGCGGGTTAGGTCAGAGATGGAGAGCAAATGACGCGGTGCGAATGGCGAAGTGGCCGGTGTCGCTGGCGTTGCTTCGTTGACAGTAGTGCGCACATGACGCACATTCAAACGCGACCTCATTGGACGAAAGGCCTGCATGATGTTGTAGAGTGGGACTGGACGGCTCATCGATCGCGATATCGCTTGACTCGTTGCTCGACGTCGCAGTCGATTCAGATGGGAAAATCCCGGGTATCGGCTGCCAGGCCTTCTTGAAATCCTTCTGTACAACTTGAGTGTCTAAGAGCCGCGGACCTCAGGCACTTCTACAGCTTACCAGCAGCCAGTACTTCTAAGTTCGCCGCACGCGATACCGCTCCACATCATCCTCACTATCCTCATGACCTCCAATCGCAAAGCTCGCATCCATCTCGCTGACTTCCTCATTGTCAAAGATGGGCTCAGACGTTAAGCCCTGTAGCTCCGTCTCATCAGGATCACTCTCATTCCCACTGCCATGACGACCAGCCTTGGCCTTGCGCTGTCCTTGCGCGTTTCTGCGGCTCTTCCAGATATAGTAACCGAGAGCTGTTGTCAAGATGAGGATAAAGACGAGGGCACCGCCGCCAGCCTTGTAGTAAGCCTTGTAACGCTCTGCCTTGAGCTCTGCGGCTCGCTCAGCTTCCTGCAAAGACTTTTCAGGAACACCCTCAGCTTCCCCCTCTGTCGGCACATCCGTTGTGGGCTGGCCTACGGCAGGCGGTTCGCCAACAGTGCCTGGATGGTCAAAGTATTTTTCGCCAACAAGCATGAAGCGTTCGAGCATATCAAGCGTGGCATACGTATCGTCATAGGGCACCATGTGCGAAGCCTCGTGAAACAAGACATAGGTCATATTCCGGCTTGATTTGTAAAACCCAATATCTTTGCCACGCAGAGTCCATTCGTTGTGCTCGCCATCGTCAAATCCAGTGTAACCATTCCAGTCGAGCTTGTTGAGCCATTCTTCGGTACCAAGATGATTGCAGATAAGATCCTGGGCACCGCTAAACAAGAGCACCGGAATCTGTCGGACGAGTTGCGGAATGAGTTCGGAACTCGGTCGCGACTGACGTGCTCGGAACGTGCCCGAAACGGCTCCGTTACATTCAACCCATCCCTTTTTGAGACCTTGTGCATGAATAGCCTTGACTACATCAGGCCGTTGAAGATACGGCGTCGTGAAAGTGAGCTCGCTTGGCCAGTTCATGCCACAAGCTGGGTAGCTATCAATCTTGCGGACATCGTAACTGTTGATGCAAACATTTTGGCCATCGTCGCTGAGAATATTAGCCAAAGCTTTGTTTGAAGAGCACTTACGCTTTCTTGAGGGTTACTTCAAGAATCTTGTTGAGAATGTTTTCACATTGCATCAGGTGAATGCCGTAGCCACTAGTCTTGGCAGCTTCCGTACATCGATCGACTTCTACCTTGACAGCATCGTGCTGTGCACTGCCTTCTTGAATAAGGTCCTTGGAGAGTGCATAGGGTAGATAGGATTGGTAGCCAGTCATTGGGTCGATCCAGCCATTACCAATGAGGATACCTTGAAGGTTGATGTTCTGCAGTCAGCGCCGTTCAGCTTTAGTACTTTACTGCTCACCCGAGCCTCTGGATCCTCGTTGCGTTTGAGCATAGCCTTGGCGATGTACGGAATGAATTGGCCTGCAAAGCTCTCTCCTGCAATGTACAAGTCATCTCGGTCGTACTCTGGAAAGAGCTTGATGAATTCGTCCATGAAATGCAAAAACTGATCAGCCATTTGATCGAGCTCTGTCAGATACGAGCCCGTGTCCACAAAACTGAATCCTGTACCAAGCGGATTGTCAACTAGTCATTAGCGTTGCCTCTAAATATAGCCTTTGTGCAACGCACCAAACAAGAGGTTGGCAGATTCATGCCAGCTACCCTCGCGCTCAACAAGGCTTTTGCCATCCGGGCTGAACTTGAAGGGCCCCATCTCGAGGAAGAGACCATCCATACTGCTGCAGCCCGGCCCGCCATTGAGCCAAATGACGGTCCTTCGCCGCTCTGCAATATGTTTATTCGCAACATGCCAGAAAAACATGTTGCCATGATGCTCTGCATCGAGTTCAATATGACCAGCGTGCATCTTGAGCGTATTTTGAGCAGGCCAGTCGAGGTCAGGAAGAGAGGTGATGTAGTAATCGGCTGCCGTCGCAGCCAGTGTGCTCGAGCAGCTCAATAGTGCCAAGAGGCATGAATGGAGAAGCATGGTACGCGACCAACTATACAGCGAGGAACGAGAGCTTAGAACTGCTTCGGACGGTAGACTTGAAAGCAGCTGAGATACGGATTTGCAAACTTGGAAGTCAATGTTGAACTATGCAGGTGCGCGTTGTGCTTGATTGAGCTGCCCAAGCGTGCGACCGAACGCGAAAGTATACGCGCACGATGCCAGCTATGACAGCGCCTTCAGTCCAGCCTGTGTTAGATGACTTGCGCGAATATCTTATGTGTAAGGATGTCGCTAGGCTAGCGGCCGCTCTCCAAGACTATCCTCTGTCACGCGAAGCCAGAGCATAGCACCTACATCCGCTTCCGCGTCTCCTCACGTACCTTGTTCTTGAAGGGAAAACTACTCGCCTTGCCACCGTCTGCTGTGAATGCCCTGTGCTTGATTTGGCCCTCTTTGTCGAGCGCAAACAGCAAGATCCACCCGCCCATCACGGCAAGCAAGCCATTGACCGTGCTAGCCAAATATGCCGTTGATCGAAACTGTGAAGAGCCCCACACATATTGTAATCTTGAAATTAGCAGACGTCTTCATGCATGTGTGCCGGAGTGACTGACAAGCTCATAGCGATGTGATAGAGGACCCCAATCCAAAGGGATGGCACGTAGGCGCCCGCCGCCGAGGACTGCTGAAGTGCTGTCGGACGCGCACTCATAGAGGACACTATTGGCAGCATGCCTGATAGAAGCACAAAGAGGAATGCCAGTCCAAGGATTGAAAAGCCAAGCGCTTTAGAGAGATAGCGCTCGAGATCGGTGAGGGGATGCATAGCATTGTCTGGCACGAGCATGGTGGCGACAAGCGTCGGCGATGCAATCAGCGCTAGAGCTTGAACGCCAGACCATGCAGCAGTCCCGACAGCGAAGACTTCATAGACGTCCATTTCAGCAGATTGTCAAGACTCAACTTCACTCAAGAGTGGCGTGGGTCGGCCAAGAAGTCGAGTTGGCTGTGCGATCTGAATTATGCAAGTGCGTCATCCTTCAGCCACGCCGCCATCAGACCCGAGGTGCAGCTGTCGTGGCTGTCAGACTCGACAGATCTATAGGAGTGGTACAGCTGCAGTACTCGTCTATACCTCACTTGACCACCGAATCTATACAAGTACAAGCATGGCGAGCACCAACAACGTCACCAACACTTCCGAAAACACCGCGTCCAAGATTGGCGACGTCGCGCGCGGCATTCATGGCGTCGGCGAGCAAATTCGCGGCGCATTCAACAAGGGTGTCGATGATGTCTGTTCATGATTCAATACTATTAAACCTAGCAAGCTGACCTATGCAGGTTGCCGGAGAGACCTTTTCAAACAAGGCCAAGGTGAATGACGCCAAGAACCGCGAGACGATTGCGAAAGGCGAAGCAGAAGTCAACCAGGGTCGCGCGGCCCTCAACAATTAATTGGGCATTACCAGATCAGCCTGCTCATCTGGACTTTATGGCTTTTCCTCCGTATCAATATGCCATACCACATAATAAGGTAATCCCACAAGGCTGAGACCTGCTCGCTTGACCATCTTGCCGAATCCTTCCGTCTCCGCCTGATTTTCAAAAGCATAAGCTGGAAAGTTGATGCCCATGCGATGTACATCTGCTTTGACCAGGATACAGACACCGCCGATGCCATCGAGCTCGACTTCTTTCTTCCGATCCGCGTCTGTAATGTCGTCGAAGCGCTTGTCCTCATGCATGTGCAATAGATGGGCCCGCTCTGTATTATATTCTTCGTATCCTTCTGCCAAGACAACATTCTTGTCGAGTGTCTGTGCAAGCTTCAACGATGCTTCCGATTCTTGCCATGAATTAAAGTCGTATCCGCCCTCGACATCGTAGCCATCCTCATGATAGCGATGGAACCAGATAGTCGGTACAATCACATCCTTATTGTGTGCCGCAAGGTCTTGAATGACGGTGGCGGGCATCTCGACAATATCGGCGTCAAGCCACAGGACCCAAGCGTGATCGTGCCGGAGCGCCGCCGACAAGAGATAATTGCGCGCTTTGCCAAGGAGTTTGCGACGTGGACCCTGAAAGGCAAACGCATGTCGATCCTCCACATCATTCTGTTGCCCTGCCGCATGAAACGCGCTGCCAAAATTACGTTTAAAGATGCGAATGTCGCGAAAGGCAGTCTCTTTCCGGGATTGAATCCGATCAGCTTCCATCGCCATCGTGGCGACCGTGTCGTCTGTTGAATCACTGACGAGGACAGCCATATCAATCAAGTGATGCGGATACTTGAGCGCTTTGACAACCTTCATGAATTTTGGCAGGTAGGTGGCAGCATCCTTCAACGGCGTCAGGATCAAGATGCGATCCCCGTGTTTGGCTGGATCTTGAGCATGGGCATGAGACGTATTGGCCAGGTCAACTTCAGCAATCGTATCACTTTGAATCTCCACGGGTGGCCGCGTATGATATAGGACCGGTGTCGCGCCACGCGAAAAGAATAGCTGATAGCAGAGGTAGAATAAGAAGATGGCCGCAATCAGCGTCGTCACGCTTCGTCTGAAAGGCATCATCCAGAAAATTTAGAGGCAAGCTAGCGGCAGATACACATGCGAGCAACTTGTCTGCTTGCAGTTTGAGGTAGCTGTATCTGTATCTGTAAGAAGCTAGGAGGTCTCTGCTTTTGAGCGTGGTGGCGGTGTCGTGCCGTGCGTTCCGTCGCGACACGCAAATAAACCGCAAACAAAGCTCGGTAAAGCTTCGAGAAGGGAGACAAACACACAAGGACAAGCAAGGCCAAGAGGGTCGGTAGTCTTGAATGACTTCTATGCACCAAGTCGACGAGCAAACTCGACGACAACTATGCTTTTTGTAAGGTATGAAAAAAAGGTGTATCGCGATTGAAAAGATGGAAAAAGGGTAAGGCATCCGGAGTCTGACAGGGTGAAAGGGAAAATGAGAATACTTCCTTCTTCTTTATGTGTAAGCCCTGGGCAATGTTGAATGATTCGTTAAAGAAAAAGGCCGTTTTTGGTTCGTCAGAAGCTGCACTCGAAAAAGATCAGAAAGTCCTGTTTGAGCCGCCGATGTTGCAGGTCGTGTTGAAGATCGACCCATGAGTTTTTGTTTGTTTTGTTGTGGCAAGTCTCGTCCTCAGTCAGAGAAGAAGAATCTAAGCCGAGCGAGCAGCCTTGGCAGCAGCCACCATGTTCTTGAGCTGAGCCGTGCACTCCTCCCAAGTGCGCGTCTTGAGACCACAGTCCGGGTTGAGCCAAAGCGAAGAGCCTGGCACGACCTTCTTCATGGCAGCAATACGCTGGTCAAACTCAGCCTGAGGCGGCACACGTGGCGAGTGAATGTCGTAAAGACCCGGTCCAACGTTCACCTTGTAGTTCTTAGCCTTAAAGACATCCAAGAGCTTGAGGTCCGACTTGGACGCCTCGCACGAAAGCACATCCGTGTCGAGTGCCTCAATCGCGTCAAAGATCTCGTTAAAGTCCGAGTAGCAAAAGTGCGAGTGAATCTGCGTCTTGTCCTCGACACCGGCGGTGGCAATGCGGAACGACTCGACAGCCCAGCCAAAGTACTCCTCCCACTCAGAGCGCTTGAGCGGACAACCTTCACGGAGAGCAGGCTCGTCGACCTGGATGACACCAATGCCGCCGTTCTGGAGGTCAACGACCTCATCACGAAGGGCCAAAGCAAGCTGAAGCGCCTGCGTCGACTCTGGCACGTCGTTACGACGGAACGACCAACGCAAGATGGTGACAGGACCCGTCAACATACCCTTCATCGGCTTGTCTGTCAACGACTGGGCGTAGACTGACTCCTTGACCGTCATGGGCTTGGTACGGGCAATGTCACCGACAATGAGAGGCGGACGCACGTAACGCGAACCGAATGACTGAACCCAACCGAACTGGGTAAAGGCAAAGCCCGTCAATTGCTCACCAAAGTATTGCACCATGTCGTTACGCTCGGGTTCACCGTGCACGTAAACATCAAGTCCAACCTCATCCTGGAACTTGACAACGTTCTGAATCTCCTTCTCAATGAACTTTTCGTACTCTTCAGGCGTGATTTCGCCCTTTGAGAACTTGTTGCGGGCAACACGAATGTCCTTGGTCTGCGGGAACGATCCAATCGTGGTGGTAGGGAAGTGAGGCAACTTGAGGTGCTCACGCTGGAGCTTGTCACGGGCCTCGAACGGACCCTTGCGCTTGCCATCGTCCTTGGTGATCTTGGAGACACGCTCCTGGACACCGGCGTTGTTGATGAGCTTGGACTCCTTGCGAGCCTGCATCGACTTGGCGTTGGCCTCCAACTCAGCCTTGACGGCGTCCTTGCCCTCAGACAAAGCCTTGGCAATGACGGCAGCCTCCTTGCACTTTTCCTTTGAAAAGGCGAAAAAGTCGTAAAGCTCCGGGTCGAGTTTCTTCTCCGACTCGAGCGTCACAGGGCAGTGAAGAAGCGATGACGAGGTCGAGACAATGACCTTGTCCTGGCCACGCTGCTGGGCAACACCCTCGAGCTTCTGAATCACCTGAGCATAGTCGGCCTTCCAGATGTCACGACCGTTGATGACACCGGCAGAGAAGACTTGGTCGTCCGAGAGTTGGGCAACCACCTTGTCGAGCTGCTCCGAGGCAGAACGCTGGACGAGGTCGACGTGGACACCGTGAACGGGGAGACCCTTGAGCACCGTGGTGTTGGCACCGAGCGAGTCAAAGTAGGTGGTCAACATGAGCTTAGGACCAGCCTGGGAGAGCTTCTCGTAGGTAGGCTTGAAAAGCGAGGTGACGTCCGACTCGAGCTCGTACACAAGCACAGGCTCATCGATCTGGACCCACTCGGCACCGGCAGCCTTGAGCTGGCCGAGGAGCTCGCTGTAGACCGAGACGAGCTTCTCAAGCGACTGGAGAGGCTTGTTGGAAGAACCCTTGGCGGCCTTGGCGAGGTAGAGGAAGGTGATGGGACCGACGAGCACAGGGCGGGTCTGGACACCGGCAGCCTTGGCCTCGTTGTACTCCTCGAGCGGCTTGTTGTAGTTGATCTTGAACTCGCAGTTGTCTGCAATTTCAGGACGCATGTAGTGGTAGTTGGAGTCAAACCACTTGACCATCTCCTGCGAGGTGACATCGACGGCAGGCTTGTCATCCTTGGCAGGACGCTGGAGACCACGTCCCATGGCGAAGAGCAAGTCGACGGGGCTCAAATCATAGCCGAGGTAACGCTCCGGGATGATGTTGAACAGAAGGGAGTGGTCGAGGATGTGGTCGTAAAACGAAAAGTCGTTGGAAGGAACCGAGTCGACACCCTGGGCCTTGATGAGCTTCCAGTTGTCTGAACGGATCTGCTTGGCAACAGATTGAAGCTCTTCCTGGCTAGCAGCACCAGACCAGTACTTTTCCGAGACCTTCTTGAGCTCACCTGGGCGTGTTAGTAACGTGTTTGAAGAAGGTCTTTTTGAACATCTGGACACGTATGTAAGCCGAGTGAAGGCGTCCATGAGCATCCTGAGTCAGCAGCTTGAGGAGGATGACATACGGAGAGGTCCGATACGGGGGAAACCGAGAACAGCAGAGAGAACCATGGTTGTCTTTGATGTGTGTTGGTAGGAAGAGGGAGGGAGGAGGCGGGAAGATGCTTTCGGGGTTTGTTGGAAGTGCGAGGGGAGCATGCCCGTTGAAGAGCGTGAGATGGATGACTGTGTTGCTCCAATCAGATGTCAGCATTGGCTCGTGTGCATTCAAGCAGCAGCAGCGGCAGTCGTACTACTACGGTGCCTAAGTACAAGGACAAGCAAGACAATGGCAAGGGCAGTGCATCTACCGAGGTCATGACTGGGAAACAAAAGCTATAAACGCACACAGCCTAGGGAGTGTTAGCCACATAGACAGTCTTGCTGGTGACAGAGGTTGAAAAGAAGGCACCGCGCCTCTACTTGGTGTCCATCTTGTCTTCATCCGTCTGGGTCTCCTTGGCCGCCTCCTCCCGTTCCGACGCCTCGCTCTCCTCAATCTTGGACTTCTCGTCCTTCTGCCGCAAGAGCTCCGAGCCATCCTTCAGCACAACAATCGAGCCTTCCTGCTTGCCGTCTTGTTGCGCATCCTTGTCCTCGGCATCTTCTTCACCCTCTGCCTCGTCCTCGTCTTCTTCATCCTCGTCTTCTTCCGCTTGGACCTTGTAGGAGCCATAGTGAATCTCACTCTGTTGGAATTGCTCAAATTGAGGCGGCTTGAGTTCAGCAGCCGATTCAGGCGCACAAGGCCCTTCGTTGTTGGCAACCCGGTCTTGAATCATCTTGTACCAGTCTTCCTTGGATTTGCCTTGTAAAAGACCCACCACCATGACAGTCATATTGTCACAGCCAACACCACCGCCATCGCTCGAACTCGCAAGACAATTGTCCATCAAGTTTTCACAAATGACATGCAACTCTTGACCAGCGACAATACCGCGTCGCACAAATTCAATCACCTGTTGCGATGATTTGCAATCCCAGATACCATCACAAGCAACGACGAGAAACTCGTCATCGCCATCGATCGTATGCGTCGAAACATCCGGATCAGCCGTGACAATCTGCCGCTCGGCCGGTAAATCCTTATTCTTCTTGAATTCGAAATCACCAATCGCACGCGAGAGCGCCAGGTTACCGTTCACGCGACCGAAATCGACAAACCCACCGGCTGCACAGATGCGTTCTTTTTCCTCTTCGTTCTGCGGCTTGTGGTCTTGAGAGAGCGGTTTGGCTTGGCCTTTGCTGCCGAGCACGGTACGCGAATCACCGGCATTGGCACAGTAAATCTTGCCATCACCTGTCAGCAAGTTGACGGTGGCGGTACAGCCTGAAGGGTCGTCGAGGAGTTTACGGTCGGCGAGAATGGCGCGGTCGGTGGCGAGGAAGCCCGACTTGAGTGCGGCGACGTAGTCTTTCTTTTTAAAGGCTTCTTCATCGGCCACGATCCGGTGAAGTCGTTCACCCGTAAAGAGTGCTACATTTTCGCCTGTTTTCGAGTCAGCCGAGGATCATTTTTAGTTGAGAGCTTACCGCCATGTCCGTCATAGACTGCAAAGACCGAGACTTGATCTTGGCCGGAGCCTTCTGTCAATTGGAGAACAGCGGCATGCGCGTCTTCCATCGATATCCTCCAGCCTTGCATGTCACTGATGCCATAGATGTACAATGCATCGGCGCCGTTTCTAGAGGGTCGTTAGCAGGTGATATGCAAGATGACGCAAGCAAAACGGCCTCGACACAGTCATGCGAAGGATGCACAAATCTGCTCTAGAGCCGAGCCACCTGGTTCGCGCACGGAATGACATACGAAGAGTGCTTCTCAATCACTGGTGTGGCAAGCGTTTGTCCCATGATGAAGTGAAAAGTGTTTTGCTTTTGTGCCGTGGAGATGCAGGTAGCAAGTCGTGTGTTATTGTTCCGGAGCTAATGTCGTCGAGCTCGCTTTCCTTGATTTGTTCAAGAGAGACCTAGAGAGATCTAACTGGATGCCGAGAGGAAGAGGGAAATGCAAGGGATCCGCTTGACGTTATACAGAGAAGAGAGCTTTGTAAAAGGGAATGCGTTGAACCTCTTTAGATTTGAGATTTGCTGGATGAAAGAGGGAGGAGAGTGGACGAGGTAGTGCGAGTTGACTGGATGGCGAAATGCGCTCGATGGGAAGATCTAGAGGCCTGTTTTGGAAGCGCT
The DNA here is from genome assembly GCA_003717165.1 of Protomyces inundatus. Lineage (NCBI taxonomy): Eukaryota > Fungi > Ascomycota > Taphrinomycetes > Taphrinales > Protomycetaceae > Protomyces > Protomyces inundatus. The sequence goes on along the minus strand of QXDR01000413.1, from coordinate 6,864 downwards.
TGTCTTTGATGCGCAGGTTGCTCTTTGGTCTTTGTGTGGATGGATGCTGCTGCTGCTGCTGCTGCTGCTGGATGAATTCTGTTTTGCTGGGAAGAGAGGAGAAGGCAGGCAGGCAGGCAGATAAACAGCACATCCATGGCGTCACCAGCAAACACTCAAGTGACCAGGTAGCTCGACCCATCCACCTTGCACTCTCTTGCATCAGGCTATTGTCTTTGACTTTACTACTATTACAAAACCAAACATCTCATAGCTAGCTATCTCTATGCAATCACAGCTTATATAAACGCAATTTCACCAGACGTCTCGCCGCTCAAATCATTGCCACTCTCCACATCACTCGACATCGGTCGCTTGCGTGGATCCTGCAGCTGCAAAGACGTATTCTTGCTCGACGACAAGACACGCTCCGTCAACGTCGGCCGCCGTGTGACATCCGCACCAGGCAGCGGTGTGCCGCCATGACCCCATTGCGGTGAAAACGGCGCATCAAGCAAGACACCATTCGACTCGGGGCGGTGGACAGAAGCCCTGCTTGTTGGCAAGACAGCCGTTTGCGCCGTTTGCACCCGTCCAGTTGTCTCTTCCGGCAAACTCGTGTTGAAGACTTGAGAAGCAGCATCGCCACCAGCAACATGCAACGAGTCATCAAATGAAAACTCATCACTCAAATTGCTGTCGGTCGTGGCATAACTGCCAAAACTGCCGTACGAGTTGCCATGCTGCAACACACGCCATGGTTGCGGCTGTCCAGACTCACCATGTTGTTGTTGCAAGCTGCGTTGACCACCACTGGACAGGGACTCTTGGTTACTGCCGAAGCGTTGGATAAAGTCACCTTCCGAAGACGTGTAGGAGCCAATCGTTTGGCCACTGTTGGTGGTGGCATTCGTCAACATGCGTCTCGGCAACGCTGTCCGTGCAAGCGGTGGTGCCATCGGGTAAGACTGGGCCGAACTCGAAGACGCATCGCCCACCAACCGGACACTAAACAACTCATCCGTCGCCACCGTATCGAGCGTGTTGGTACTCTCGCGATGCGCCATATTCTCACTACCGCCAAACACGGATTGTCGCCGTCCAGCACCTGCAGACGTCTTCAAGAAACTCCCCGTGCGTGGGTTGCGGCCTGCCGTCGTCAGGTTACTCGACCGATTCGTGATATCCGACAAGGCACCCGTCCCTCTGCCTTGTTGCGCACTACTCAACGCCGCACTCGATCTGGACGCCGTATACGTGCCACTGGTCGATCTCGGCTCACTCGAAGCATACGCACTCGCCACGGGAGCCAAACTGGGTGAATCTGGCAAGGGCGGCAATTCATGTGCCAATGGCGGCGCCAAGCCACCGGTCTCAGCACCATGTGCATTGATTTCAGCAACATAACCACTCAATCGGCCTTCACTTGTCGATTTGAAGATATCGAATGTGCCGAGTTGGCGTGGGGCGTCGTAACCATTGGTGGCGGCAGCATTCGCAATCGGCCAATTGCCATCGTCCTTTTCAATGGGGCGCGATATGTCCGAGGGTGAAGCAGAACGTTGTGAGCCCCGTCGACGGGATCGTTTGCGCAGACAGCAACACCAAAAGACAAAGAGTGCAATCGAGAGCGCTGCCACGACACCAATGACGATGCCGGCGATCGCGCCACCGCTGAGTTTGCCAGTGCTGCCCTTTTGTGAAGCAGCTGCGCTGGCACTGGATGAAGCGCGTGCTGAGGAGGACGTGGTACTGCTGCTTGTTCGAGAAGCCGTGTTGGACACTGTAGCACTCGTACTTGCCGTGCCAGACGCCGTCATCGTTGCAGACGAAGCAGTTGCCGAAGCCGTCGCTGCGTCTGCACCGACGACATTGACGCCAATATTGCGCGTTGCCGTCTCGCCATTCAGAGTCGCTTCAATGTTGACGGTGACACCGGTTGCCTGTCGCTTCGCAAGCACAGTCGAGGGGACTTGACCGTACAAGGTACGATTCTCTGGATTGTACATGAGCCAATTTGCCCCAGAAACAGTGACCGTCAGTGTTGCCGCTGAAGGCACAACGCTGCTGTCAAACGTATACGAAAAGAATTCTCCGCCGGTGGCATTGATGGTCGTTGGCAGTGATGATGAAAAGATGCTGACGGTCGTGCTGGAAATGACGATGCGCACATTGGTCACGGCGACACCGCCAAAGACGTCATTCGCTGTGATGGCGATCGTGGTGGAAACGCTGCCAGCGGGCGGTGTGCCACTCAAGGCCATATTGGCGACATCAAACAGAAGCCAGGTGCCGGTCGTGTTGGCCGAAACCGATGACAAATTGGCCGAGGCGGCCGTTGCGCCATCCAACTGGAGAGCGCCGTTGGGAATCTTGAAGGAAAAGGGCGAGCCGATCGTTGCGTTTTGCGTGTAGAGTGCCGTATCAAACGACAAGCTGTGGGCACCCACGACGATGTTGAATGTGGCACTAATGCCTGCAAAACCGGGATAGTCTGTACCAACAAGCGTAAACTCAAAGTACTGCGGCGGTGCAATGGCAGACAAGACGGGCGGCGTGACACCCGTAAAGGCAACGTTGGCGGAATCAAACTGGATCCAAGAGGGCAAAGGGGTATGATTGTCCGACGTGCCATAGTAAGCAGACACATTGCCACCCGTCTCGGCAAACGTTTCGCGAGCAAACGAAATCTTGAAGGGTGCACCGGGTTCCAAAACAAGTCCGCCACGTCCATCGACGCGTCCCATGGTGCGCAACTGGGTGGCCAGGGGCAATGCAATGTAAGGGCCTGAAGCCGCCGAGACAATCAACACGACATTGTCAGTCGCTGATCCAGTCGCGTCTGCAGCCACGAGTCGAAAACTAGGTGCACCCACATCACCCGCCGCCGGTGTGCCATAAAGTGTCCGTGTGGCCGCGTTGAGGTTGAGCCAGGCAGGCTGGCCTGTGATTTGAAAAACAACATCCGCACCATAGTTGCTGAACGTGTTGCCCGGAAAGACGTAGGAGAAGGCCTTGCCGACACGCGCCACGGGAGGCACTTGAGAGTTGATGGGGTAGCCAAAGCTCGGCGCTGCTCGAGCCACTGCGAGCCATGTCGCTAGAAGAAGAAAGAGCTGCATCGTCGAGACCCGCTACTGGACCGGGGCTGTTTTGTTGACTGAGGACGCGTCTGCTGGACCAGATAAAGAGTGAAAGACACGATGGTCGGTAGCTAGGTCGCAACAAATGGATGAGTGTCCTTGGGTCGTCGAGAGGTAGTGACTCTAGTGAGGCCAACAAGAGATGAGCTAGTCCAGCGTGACCGTCTTGTGAGCACCGCGAAGAGGGTAGCTTGTTGTCTCAGTTGTGTTGACACCCCTCGACTCGAATGGCAAGAGCGGGTATGAGTATGACCCCGTGCCTCCTTGCAAGTTGCGAACCTTGGAAGGCATTGCGGAAGAAGGTTCCGACCTGCGCGCCGGCATCAGCTTGCATCGGCATAGAAGTGCTAGCAGAATTTGACAGCTGCATCGATCCGCCGAAGCTTAGAGTAGCCTATAGCGAGCTCCCTCGTCATCATCGCGCATCGGGCTTTATGAAGATAATGCAAGGAGAGTCGAGTTTGGCATGCTCGATGACCTGTCGAGTCAGTGTCGACTGAATGCGGTTTTTTGGTCGGTGGACTTGGAGCAAGGAGGTTTATTGTTTTTTCTCTGCAGACTGCAGTTATCAGCTTGTCGCGTCGCGTCGCGAAATCCGAGAGAAGGGAGTCAAGGGAGTCAAGGGATCCAGGCAAGGGGTAACCACGACATTGCTCAATCGAGGATGACAATCGCTGGGAGAAGCCTATTCTTAGCATCATTGACATCACTAATAGATTCACTACAGCTGCTGCAAGTCTGCAACAGGGCAAGATTGTATAGACACGCAGATCTGACTATCTGACAAACACTCAAAGAAGGGAAAGACTACAAACAAGCGCAAGCTACAAAACCAACCTTGGAACCTAAGCAGAAGCACGCGCCTCGACGTCAAAGTCCTTCCACTGGGGCTTGAGCGTCTTCCACCAGTAATGCGTCTGGTACGATGGGTAAATCGTCGGATTATGACCGGATTCCTTGCTTGAATACCAACCCGTGGCACCAGGCTGCGTGAACACCGTGCGTGAGAGCTCCTGCTGGACCCACTGATTGTACCTCGCTTCCGCCTCTTCCGTCACCGAGACAATCTGACGCTCCTTCAAGATGGGTCGAGCGAGCTGAATCACATAGTTGACGTTGCATTCAATCGTAAAGACCACACTGAAGTGACCCTGAAGCGTATTGGGTCCCGTCAGCAAGAACAAGTTTGGGAACTTGGCAACAGCGGCACCGCGGTAGGCACGCGCACCGCCTTGCTTCTTCCAACGCTCATCGAGCGAGATGCCTTGCTCGCCAATGACCTTCATAGGCACGAGAAAGTCTTGTGTCTTGAAACCGTTGGCGAGCACGACAATATCAGCCTCTGTTTCAGTGCCGTCTTGAGTCTCGACACCGTGCTTCGTGAATTTGGCAAGCGGCGTCGTCGTGAGCTCGACATTGTCGCGGTGTAACGTCCTGAGATACTCTTGTTAGCTCGCAAACAAAGAGGAAGACCTTACGTTTGTGTCGTAGACACGACGCTTCTGGCCAAGCTCAAACTTGGGCGTGAGGACCTCATGGTATTTGGACGGTGCCGTCTTCTTCAGGTACTCAAGCGCCACCTTCTTTTGCGCCGATCGGTGTCCGAGCAACTTTGTGTAAAAGAGCCGAAAGTCTGCATCTGCGAAAAAGTAGATGATGAACCGGAAGAAGCGCTGGTAGAGCGGCATGTAGCGACAGAGCCATTTCTCAAACTTGCTATACTTGGCCTGTGGTTGTTCGAGGTAGTAGTGCGGGCTGCGGATGAATTGCTTGAGCATCTTGGCTTGCTGTGCCATGACAGGCACCGCCTGTGTTGCAGAACATCCATTGCCGACCACGACAATCTTCTTGTCTTGCAGGTCCACCTTGTTGTCCCAACGAGCCGTGTGCATCACGCGGCCTTCAAATTGCTCGACGCCAGGGATGGGCGGGTCAGCGGGCACACCCAGTACACCGACAGCCGAAATGACGATGGTGGCCGTCTGGGTCGACTCTTGCCCAGTCTTGAGATCTTTGAGCGTGACATTCCAGAGCTCAGCCTTGCTATCCCATATGGCAGAGACACATTCCGTCTTGAATTTGCAGTGCTTGATGATGTCGTACTAAACATTAGTTCAGATCATCTTGAGGAAGTCAAAGTGGACTCCTACCTTCCTGGCAATGCGATCCACGTAGGCAGAGATCTCATCGGCATAACTATACACATGACTCCAATCTGGGTTTGGCTCGAAGCTGTAGGAGTAGAAGTGCGAAGGTACGTCGCAGCCAGCCCCGGGGTACCGATTCACGTGCCAAGTCCCTCCGACTGAGGCCTCGCGCTCGACGATAATAAAGTCATGCTCAAAGAGTTGCTTCTTAAGCTGGATACCCATGTCGAGGCCAGCGAAGCCACTGCCGATGATGATGCATGCATGGTCTGCCTTGCCCATTGTAACACTAGTGTTTGCGGCTTTTATTGTTGGAGAGCTGACGCGTTGCACGCTTGTAGCTGTATCTGAAGCCTTTGCTGCCGTAGTCGCAGTTGCAGCTATAGCTTTACAAGAGAATGGGTGTTGAACAGCTTGTAGCTATAGTTGGAGGTGCCGGCCGCCCGCATTAAGGTTCCACAAGCAAAAGTGTGGGGAAACAGCAGAGTTCGGCAAGACGATCGTGCGAGCTCCGAGCACTATGCAGTGTGCACTATGTGCGGTCCAAATACATGTACAGAATGCACTAGGGTGTGCTTCGGGTGTCTTGCCTTGACTATGATGCATTAGCCCGATTCTTGCCTGACCACGGCGTTCGCGACACTGCTGAGTCATTGACTCAGTGTTGAGCTTTGCAACAGCTGCGCAGGGATTCTCAGGAACTGTTGGGAATCGGGCAACTTTGCCGAGTGTGCCGCTTCCCTACTATTCCCTAGGCCTTGGTATCTCTCACGTGCTCGTCCGCGAGCCCCAACGGCCGCGCCTTTGCTCATTCAACACGTATTTGTAGCCTCAATTAGTGTTTCAAGTCTTTGCAACGGGGGCCTTCTGTCCCTATCCGATACAAGTCGTCTGGTACTACCAAATCCTGTGTGTGACACCGTCCTTTCCTAAAAACACCCTGGGACTCCCTATGTGATCTAACAGGTTATGAGCCTTGCTGCTGCTCTCTGCGCTGCAGCCTGCATCGAAGCACATTTGCTTGGACCGCAAAAGATCACCGCCACTGGCTCAACGACGAGATCGCAAGCGGACAAGGACAAGGAGGACAAGGTGGAATACAAACTGCCTGAGTATGAAGACGAAATGGGAAAAATAGCCCAGGCCTCCCGTGAACAAATGCTCAAAACCGGCCCTTCATTGCCAAAACCCAGCAAGCACTGGCCGTCCTCTCGTCTGGCCTTGACCCCGTCGAGGCGGAATCCATCAAGACGCACTCGCTAGCTAGCGACGCTTTCGAATTCGCCGCCATCGCCACCCGCCTCAAGCGGCCGGATGGTCTTGTCCGCATGGACATCATCCGCGAGCTCGTTGCCAAAGAACAGCCAAGCGACAACTGGTCGAGCACCAATATCTCCCAGTCGCTTTCGTCAATTCAGTCGCTCTTTGTCACGGACCATGACCCCGATGGGTAGAAGTCTGGGATACGGAAGTGTTGAGCCACGTGGGGACGCCTGCGAGTGCGAGATACGACTAACTCCAACAAACAGACAAACAGGAGAAACCCGAGGTAGCTCCGAGGGTTACCCCTGATGAGGCTGATGAGTGAATAAGAG